>NC_059654.1:6382440-6427694 GCF_020424385.1 Procambarus clarkii
ACGGGAACTAACTTAGTTCTATTTCTCATGTGGGGGTGAGGCAAGTAGGTGAAGCACCGCCTGCTCTATATATCAGTTCTATTTCTGCCCATGCTGAATCTTTGGTTTGTGTTAACTTTATTATTTCCTCCTATCCTCTAAGAATCTTTTATGGTGTGATCATGTCACTTCTGTCCTCTATTTTAACCCCCTTCTCCCACCTCCCTTACGCTGATGGTGTTCTTTTTTCCTCAAAGATAGGATTCTTCAAGCATTTAGATGTCCATTTACGAAACCTGTTCATCTTCCCTCAATCATGGCGGCTAAGTTTGTAATTATTAAACAGTTTGCGAGCTTGGAAACGCTTGAAAATTGTTTAATAAATGTAAATTAAGTCACCGTAACTGAGCAACGATGTACATGTTTCGTAGGAAAGACAATTAAGTTTGAGATGACGAAATACTGAGAAAATCTCACGATTTAACCAGATACTAAAAGTTAAAGCTCAACTTCAGATATAAAAATTAAACTTAACCCCAGACAGTAAAATTAAGCTTAAGCACCAGATACAAAGTTAGAGGTCAAGACCAGGTACCAAAGGTAAAGCTTAACACTAGCAACTAAAACTAAGTTTAACATAAGATACAAAAGTTAAGCTTAATTCAAGATACCAAAGTTGAGGCTAACACCATATACTAAAGTTAAAGCTTAATTAACACTGGATAACGAAATTAAAACTTAACATCAGAGACCAAAGTTAAAAGCTCTACCCAGATACTAAAATGATATTTAACACAAAATACTAAAGTTCAGCTCAACATCAGACACCAAAGTCAAAGTTTAATACAAGATACCAAAGTTCAAAGCTTACCAGCAGAACTTAGTCAAGCTTACTACCATAGTTAAAGCTTGACACCGAAGCAACAGTTAAGAAGCTGATATTCCAAGGCATACTTAAGAATACCTTAAATCAAAGTATATATATATATATATATATATATATATATATATATATATATATATATATATATATACTGAAAACTCACACCCCAGAAGTGACTCGAACCCCTACTGCCAGGAGCAACGCAACTGGTATGTACAGGGACGCCTTAATCCGCTTGACCATCACGACTGGACAAAAGGAAGTGATAGCCTAAGCTATTTGAACCACTTCCCCGCCGGCACTCGGATAGTAATCTTGGGCATAGCATTTTATCAAATCACCTCATTCTTTGGGACAACATGCTATGCCCAAGATTGCTATCCGAGTGCCGGCGGGGAAGTGGTTCAAATAGCTTAGGCTATCACTTCCTTTTGTCCGGTCGTGATGGTCAAGCGGATTAAGGCGTCCCTGTACATACCAGTTGCGTTGCTCCTGGCAGTATGGGTTCGAGTCACTTCTGGGGTATGAGTTTTCAGTTGTATATAGTCCTGGGGACCATTCAGGCTTGTTTTCATATATATATATATATATATATATATATATATATATATATATATATATATATATATATATAATATATATATATATATATATATATATATATTTGGGCCGGGTTTGTTCCCCCTGCTAAATGTAGCGAAAGAGTTTAACAAGAAAATGTTCTTGGTTAGGTTACTATGGCTACGAGATGAGAGAGGTGCCGCAAAGTGTGGACATGCACGCACACACACACACTCACATCTCCAGGAGAGACATGTGCACATTCATTCACAGGCTACACATGTACACACATTCATTCACACCGTTAGGGTACACATGCACACATTCATTTCATTCAATAAGTGTTTTCTTGATCTGCACTCTCTCTCGTTGACTCTGCCGGTGAAGGTGAAGCGAAACGACTCCTTCTATCATAACACCAGACCAGCTCCTTGTGGTTCAAGGAGCAGATCAATAGAGCGATTAGCGAGGCTCGTGTTGCTTCAAGATACGGTAATGGCTCAGTAAGCACCAGCCCCCTTCACTGTGTGTGTGTGTGTGTGTGTGTGTGTGTGTGTGTGTGTGTGTGTGTGTGTGTGTGTGTGTGTGTGTGTGTGTGTGTGTGTGTGTGTGCGTGCGTGCGTGCGTGCGTGTGTGTTCTCACTTAGTTGTGCTTGCCGGGGTTGAACTTCGGCCCTTTGATTCCGCCTCTCAATTGTCAATCAAAGGTGTACAGATTCCTGAACCTATTGGGTTCTATTATATCTACATTTCAAACTTGTATATGGAGTCAGCCTCCACCACACCACTGCCTAATGCATTCCATTTATTAACTACTCTGACACTAAAAAATTCTTTCTAACGTCCCTGTGGCTCATTTGGGTACTAAGTTTCCGCGTCCCCTTGTTCGCGTACCACCCGTGCTAAACAGTTTATTTTTCATCTACCCTGTGTGTAGATTTGTACCAGTAAATTTTGGTTAACAAAGTACAAATGAAATTGATTTGAGAGTATATATAATAAAAAACACGTGTTTTACACAAATAACAATTTTGACCACTATACAGTCTGCACCTGTCACTTACAGTTACTGGACCTCCTAAACAATAAATAACTAGTTATATATCATTTATTTCACTCACAGAGAGGAGTAATAGAAACGTTAATATTCAAACAAGTACATGCAAACAACTTAGGTATGAATTATTCGTTAATTAGGCAACGCTAGCTAGTAGGAAGCTAAACGAGGTTACACTCATTATTTAAGGTTAATTACTCCTGACATTTGAATAACTAACTAAAATTAGTTCTGGGAATTTATTCTTTTGATGAAAGACCAACCAGAACCTACTAGTTAACTTTTAACACGGTAATCATAATAATACCAGCATGAAACAAGCGCATCAAACTACTAAGCTTTTATCATTTTAATTGAATTACAACTTTCATCAAATATGGGAGTAAACAAAACCCTTCATCTGCGGCTTAACTAAAAAATTGCATGCTTGTGCCATTATGCACTGTAACTGTTTATTTTACTTAAACTTTTATTACAAAATTAGGAGTTACAAACTTGATTACATACAAGGTAAAAAGAAAAGTTTGTTATAGGTTGTCGAGTTTCCTCTGGTCCTCAGATGGCGGGCAGGAACTTTGGATGCAGTGTGAATTCCTCCTCTGTATCACCACGCTGAAGCGCTGGACAGCTCTACGGTCTCTTTGTTGTTTCAATTATCCTAAAAACTAGTTCCTTCACAAAACTGATAGCACTTTTATCCCAGACGCCAAGTGTCTCGAAAGCAATGGGGACAAAATTGTAATCGTTATCCATTTCTCTGTATTTACGGGAGTTGGCTGCTTCCCTGTGAGTGGCAGCCCCACCCGGATGTGCAACCCTGAATTCAATGTAGGTTGATTGATACACACGTGTAGTCCCACACCAACTGTCTGCCATTCTTCCAGGGGTTCACTGTGATCCTAATTGAGTGACCAATAAGAGCAGCAGAGTTACGGGGCGTTAGGAAACGGCGACTCTCTCTTAGCTGGACATCCAGCTGCGATGAGGCTCCTCTTGATGATGTCGTTAACTTCACTGTGCCTCGAGTGCCATCCCCCTATGCTTTGGCAGAGCAGACCATGCTGGCCGTACCTATCAGCCACCATCTCGCCGAAAATACACATATATTTGGTGTGGATTGTGTGACCTGTGATAGTTGCTGACATTGGGGAAGCCAATAGGAAGTCACCGGCATGTGGAGCTGCTACTGTTATGAGGGGAGCAATGCCGTGTTGTGTTGTGTTGTTGCGGCATCTAGCACCTCCGCAGCAGCTCGGTCTACAATGGGGCCATCCCAGCTGGATTGCTTGTGAGCTTCTGAGGGTGGTGGTTGAGGTGAGGGGCCTGCACGAGAGTCTCACTCGGGGGCACAGTGTATAAAGTTGGGATCGTGTACCCTTTGCCAGTCATTTCCTTCACGAGGTTGTCAGATGCCGGGAACAGGAAGGCTGGTACAGCGATTTGCGTTGCTGTTCGAACACCGAGGCCCACAAGGCTAACACCAAGAGAAGTTTGTTTCCAATGTAGGTCATGATAAGGCTCCCCTGGGTGCTACATATCGTCTTCTTCGAGGCTTAAGGGTCACTACAAACAACCCGAGGGGGTACTCCCTATATACATATATATAATATTATATATATATATATATATATATATATATATATATATATATATATATATATATATATATATATATATATATATATATATATATATATATATATATATATATAATCATTTCTCTATGCCAATATATTAGTAAACTAATGTTAAAAATAAAATTTACGCTAAAAAAGCTTAAACAAACATGTGCATTTGTGATTGAAATGAGCAAAAGATAAACCCCCAAACAACAGTTATGTTGACACTTAAAACGGACTCTATTCCTCCTTCAGGGTCATAAAGTCAGTCTCACGTCAAGATAACACAGCCAAGAGTCAGTGGACGAGGCTCCGGCCAAAATATGCTGCTATCTGTTTGGGTTAAGGCGAATACTAATGACGTTCATACACGGAAAACCCAGGGTGAGCCAACCAACTAGCCAGCTATGCAGCCATCTATCCTTCCGTTCATCAACAGCCAAGCAATCGAGTCATCTATCTTTCCGTTCATCAACAAGCAAGCAATCAAACTATCGGCAGGCAATCCATCTATCTTTCCGTTCAGCCAACAAAAGCAAGCAGCACTGGAAGAGTCTCGACCCAGTTCAACACCCGCAGCAAGGAGCCCGTCGCTTGAAACTACAGCATCAGTACCAGTAAAATACACACTGATTTTAATCAAATTATCTTTGATGCGGTAAAAAGGAGGTCGCTGACGCCCTGAATACTCGTATAACCTTCGGGTTAGATTCATAACCTCGTCCCGGACTTGCTCCCACGATGAATCAAACGGAGAGGCAGAACCTCTGGTCCTGTTGGAAGAACCTCTGGTCCTGTTGGAAGAACCTCTGAACCTCTGTTGGAAGGTCCAACAGGACCACATAAGTGTATCCTCGGCTCGCTCTCACGATTGCAGCGGTTTCTCCTGCTCAAAGATTTCGAACCGAGACAACCCACCTAATATATATATAGAGATCTGATGTTCGTGAATCCGAGAAAACGTCAGTGTTATTCATAACAGCAATGCACCGGAATTTTTCTCGCTCGGTAAGGTAGGGTCAAAATTGAGGTCCCATGTCTTCCATGTTCTCGAGTTTAAAGGTGGAATAATGGCTCCATGAATCACACTGCACCTTCAGGTCATTGAGCATGTAATTCACACTATGTCAATTCCGGTAAAAGAAAGTATACTGGCAATAGTATAACTGATGAGAGGAATACCGTGATACAAAACAGTGCCAACAGATACACTAATAAAAGCGCCATTTACAAACGACAACAAATAGCACCAGTGCCAACAGTCAAGTAAATAATAGAACCAGTGCCAACAAACCCAGCTTTATTACCACCAGTGCTAATAAAGACAGCAATAAAAGAACAAAAAGCAACAATATGCCAGAAGTCAAAGGTGTAATAACAATAAAAACAGCTGCGGTGAGAGCAATGAAGAAGCACCAGTGTCACCAATAACAGCATCAGAAACAATAGCACCAACAGCAGTGACAATATCAACAATAGATGTAAACAGAAACAGCAACGTTAACTTGAGAGCTTACGAAAGCAGTAACCTGGAGTAGTAACAGGATCAGTAACAGCAGCATCATCAGCAGCAGCCAGGCGTACGACCATGTCCCGAGTGTCGTAAACTGTGCTTGTAAACATCTTATCTTCAAGAACACCTCGGCCATCCCACTTCCCGGAGATGCTCTTGGAGGGGGTAGCGACCCTATGTGAATACCACTCACAGAAGGCTTCTCGACTCCCGCACTTCGAAGCCATATTCCGTGAACGATGTTTCCAAGGCAGGATTTTAAACTATATTTCCAATCCCATGAGAATCTGTAACTCGCGCTCAACAGCCCATTTGTAATCCTAGTGTTTGAGCGCTGAAAACTTTAATTTACTGCCCGTAAGAGCTTTATATATGGCGACCAAAAGACTAGCATTTCGTAGCGTTATTTAATACAAGAAAGTTCGTGTAACTGTACGTAGGGCAAGGATAGGGTTATGAGCAGTCCCCCCCCTACCCATAACCTACTTCGCATAGGTGTCTGCAACTCAGGAAGTATAATGAATAACTATATTCGACGCAGACCGATACATAACCATATGTATCTTCCTAATATATATAGCCAGTGTTATTACAAATTGCTTATTTCAAACCGGCTAGAGCCAATCAACTCGAATTTAATGGTACTCTATTTCAGCAACTTGGTTAACAATCATCCAATTTAAAATAACCGTGTATCTGAATCGTTGAAATAATGTTTCCATATTCACAATTAATTTTTGTTAACCTATATCCTGTTACCAGAGTGTTAGTAGGCAATTTCCACTATTGCATCTCAGCCTTCATTTTCACCCGTGCAATATTTCTTTACAAATCATTGTTCTTTATTCTGTTTCTCCATTATTTATTCCCTTTTCCCTTCCTCCTGGAGAGAATCTATCATGCGAGAGGACAAGCTAATGAATAAATCATGCGGAATCACCCACAAAATTAATGTAAAAATTTCCAGGTGAAAAATATTGGCGTAGCGGGCAGGGGGTCAGACAGGCACGAAGGACCTGTCCAGCCTGTAATACCTCCAGTCAGTTCAGCTTCGACGAATTATACACGATGATGGAGAGTCACGTTGCTAAACATGATACAGTTATTCAATACGGCCACACACACACATAGGCCAGGATCCATCAAGCTCGTATGTGTCCACTTAACAATTCTGTAGTTTACGGGCCTGGAAACTTCACAACCCTGGGTTATTATAGTTATAGACAACCCAGAACACCGTATAACTACATAAGTATAAGTATAACTGTTTATTAAATGCAGGCTAAGTTTAAGATTGAGGAAAGATTTACAGGTTTCGAAAGTGCTTGATGAATCATGATCCAGCTCTTCAAGTGAGTTTACAGTTTATTAATTACTTTTTGATAATTTAAACTGTTTACACACAAATTTTCGTCTTCTTGATGAATGTTGTTAGGTCTTTTAGTGTTTTATTTTATATTTTGTATACAATTTGAGCTTTTAACTTTATATATATAGCTTTTAATATCGAAATATTTTAATAAGAACCGAATTATACGTTTTTAAACTAACTATTGACGACTTTTAGCGAATTTCTGAGGATTCATGTTCTTATATTTTAGCACTGATGATGGCGTATATTCTCGGAAGCGTTGGTTTACATCAATTTGAAGTTGTGTTCTTTTCTGTGGTACTTCCGTCCCTCTAAGATTGAAATTTCCAAAAGGACAAAAAAAAAGGGGACTTTTAGCCTCAGAAAAAATAACACATACAACGCATTAGAGTGGATTTTTGGTATATGTATATGAATGTTTATGTATGTGTATATATGATATGTTATATGTATGTATATATTATTATATATATATATATATATAGTATGTATGTATATATATATATATATATATATGTATATATATAATATATATATATATATATAATATATATATATATATATATATATATATATACCATATATATATATATAAAACAAAGTATGCTATGCCCTATATAATATACAAGTACCTATGCACTTCGACTACAAATTAAGAACTAAATCCATATAATCGAAGTAAATTGAAATAAAGGTTCAACATACTTGTATAATTCGTAAACAGTATCTAACTACCAAACATCCGCTCCTCAGACCAATCGCCTGTGATGATCTACAAAACTACCAATGGCAGGTACTTGAACGGCCCCCCCCCCTTCCTCTCAGCCCCCCCCATCAATCCCCTCCCCCCCTCCCCGAAACATGTCCAACCAATGGCTGTTATCTCCCAACGAGCAGTTAAATCGTGCCGGTAAGCGCTATTGCTGATTTACTGAGCCAATACCATTTCGCTTCGCACTGCGTGATTTTCAGACATAATGCAATGAAGCGTGATACAATATAACTCCAAATTACACGAGGGGAAAACAAGTGCACTTAGGACCAATAGGCAAAAATAACAACCGTAATACTGATTTAATATAAAAAAAATGTGAGCAATGTAATTGCCAAAGGTCACATTTTTACTTCCTAAGAAGGTATGAATTTCAATTCACGGAGTAAACAGAGTAACTCATGTTTATGAGACAGTAAATGCTCTATATAATGTACATAATTTAGAGAAGATTACGCGAGGAAAGTCCAGAATGTTTTATTGTCTCATATAGCAGGAAGTGCCTGGCCAATATTAGAAACACGAAATATTGATCAGCGTAAATGGGATGTCTATGGCTAGGCAATTCAATTTGCGCGGTGGAGAGTGGCAGGAAGAAGGGAAAGAATAAAGAGAAGAGAGAGAGAGAGAGAGAGAGAGAGAGAGAGAGAGAGGAGAGAGAGAGAGAGAGAGAGAGAGAGAGAGAAGAGAGAGAGAGAGAAAGAGAGAGAGAGAGAGAAGAGAGAGAGAGAGAGAGAGAGAGAAGAGAGAGAGAGAGAGGAGAAGAGAGAGAGAGAGAGAGAGAGAAGAGAGAATAGAGAGAAAGAGAGAGAAAGAGAGAGAGAGAAGAAGAGAGAGAGAGAGAGAGGAGAGAAGAGAGAGAGAGAGAGAGAGAGAGAAGAGAGGAGAGATAAGAGAGAGCGAGAGAGAGTAGAGAGAGGAGCGAAGTGAGAGGGGAAGGAGGTAAAGATAAGAGCAAGTGTACTAGCAAATCATAATCGAACGTTATTTAATCCTTGGCTCCAACTTAGATTCGCGAATACAATAACAGATGAGCAGCAGCAGCAGCACACCACTGCACTGTAATTCTTACATGTACACCATCAATCACTGATCTTGGTACAGGTATTGGGCTTAATCAACCTCTGCATGGTTATTAACGCACCTCACAAGTGCATACTTACAAGTACCTCTATTGGATGCAGATAATGGCTGCAAAGAGCCTCCAGTTACGGGCTCACCATAGCTCGTGCTACTTGGAACTTTTTGTTCTGACTAGCTGAATCTAAAACAACAACGTACTTACTAACCAGGAAGTATTCTATAGGTCTGGACATAATCCAGAGCCAAACTAAACTCTTAGTGTATATATATACACCGAAAAACGGAGTACTCGTTTTAGAATATATATATTCTTATCACTGGTCTTCAGCGAACTCAATAATTCAAGCAAATACATTTTGCTTCAGATGTTAGTTAATATGTAAATATAATTCCAGGATCCAGTCTTTTTCGCTGATTTATGTTCATAAGAAACCAAATTTTCAGAGCACAGAATTTATTTTATATAAATGCTGGAAGCGGGTCTGGAAATTTGTGTTCTGAAAAAGTGTCAGAACTTTGAAAATTCCGGCTGGAGTTTTGATATAGGGAGGTGAGGTTCACGAGTTATGAACAACTAAATCCCATATATCACATATGTATTTAAATATTTAAATTAAAGTATTTAATTAAAACATTTATTTAAATTAAAGGAACTCTTCTTGTTCAAACCTGCCAATGGTAATTTTTATTTTTTAAATAATTTTGTTTTAAATAATTATTTCCTTGTAAACTAGTTTGTAAATTCGGAAACGACAGTGAATTAAGTTGGATAAAAATAAATTATATTAAATGAGAACCTTACAATCGTTTGTAAATTCGAAAAAAATACGTAAAACAAAACAAAACAAAAATATTACAAAAAAAAAAGAGAAATTTCAGGAAGCAGAACGTAACAAAGGTAATAAGACAAAGGCTTCAAAATAAATTAATACCCACATTGTTCCTCTTCAATCTGGTCTCACCATTATTTTATTTTCTCTTGTTTTCCTCACACTCTGTCACTTCCTCTGCCCTTCCTCGTGCTCCTCACACCTCTCTTCCCCCACACCTCACTTTATTCACTTGTTCTGCTATTATCATCTCAAACATTCCATAACCATTATTATGTTTTAAACATTTGTATTCAGATTTTTATTCAAGAATTTTATTTACTAAAAGAAAAACCTGATTTTCAATTGTTCAACGAAATTACAGAGAAGGATGCTTTGCGCAGTTCTCGTATTGTTGATAACATATATCAACGGAGAAGTTGTTTTACAAGTTTGCAAAACTTGTACTCCGTTGCTTGCACAGCTTGCACAGCTATATATATAGCTATGCAAGCTCCCCATGCTGGGGACTTCCTGTTGGCTGTCTCTAATTCCGCCTTGGGCACCCGCTTGGATCATGGAGCCCTAAGTATTGCCCTGCGCCTTGCTGCCCCTGTCTCCACCGAACACCGGTGTATCTGCGGCTATGCGTCGGCAGACCAATACGGCAGCCATAGTCTCATCTGTTGTAATTAAGGTCACATGGAAAGATTGGCAGACATGAAGCAGTCAATGACATCATCAAGAGAAGTTTAGCTACAGCTGGGTGTCCAGCACAAAGGGAACCTCAGTTGGGCAGACCTGACAACAGCCACAAACGCCCAGATGGAGTCACCCTGCAGCCATGGAGGAATGGTAAACAGGTCGTGTAGGGCTACACGTGTGCGTCTACATTGGCTGATACTTATCTACCTCACAGTACAGCTGAGGGAGGCGGGGCGGCCACCTTCAGGGAGACCCAGGAAACTAATGCATAAAGACCTAGAACGCCGTTAAAGGTTCGTGCCGAGAAGGCTCTGAGACCCTTGGGCGCCTGGCGTAAATGTGTACTTAGGTTCCTAAAAGGTGGGTAAGGAACTCATTAGGCAAACTAGGGACTCAAGAGTGGTCAATTCCTGTTTCAGCGCCTCATTGTCGCAATCCAATGAGGAAATGCTTGCTGTATCTTGGGCACGAACTCCACCTCCGAAGAGCTGCATGAGATCTTCGAACAGTGATTGTTATATGTGTGTGTGTGATATATATGTGAAATTATTTATATATATATTAGATATAATATATTATATATATTTATATCTATATATCATAATATATATATATATATAATATTATATATATATATATATATACATATGATAATATATAAATTGGGCGGGTCGGGCCTTGCATGGTGGGCTTACAAGTGCGTTCTGGCTGCTAGGTACAACATATATATATAAAATATATATATATATATATATATATATATATATATAAATATATAATATATATATATATATATAATATATATATATATATAATATATTTGACCTAAATCTTAAAAGTTCAGTCAGAAAAAAAGACAAGTCTTTTTACCCAGTTTCTCGCTCGCCAGGGATAAACAAGTCATTAACCTCCAGCTGAATTTACCTTCATTTACAGAGAGGTAAAACACATCGTTTCTTTTATGTTCAAATCAGAGATGAATGTGAGTATCCTTGGATCATATCCTCGTAAATCATAAGAGAACATGCCACACGCAGTTTGATAAATCACAGTGAACAAAGCACTCGCAGAAGAAGAAGGAGAAGGAGGAGGAGGAGGAGGAGGAGAGGAGGAGAAGAAGAAGAAAAAGAAGGAGGAGAAGTAGAAAGAGAAGGAGGAGGATTAGTCTCTACCATACCCCTTTCACCTCCCTCACCCCTCAACCATCCTCCTTCCCTATTATTATACCTCTCTAGGGGATTGGCCAGTCACGCTACGGAGGGAGATACATCGTCTAAGCCCCGGGCATTGCGTGATATACTTATCTGACATACTCGGCTGTATATGATACACTTCCTTAGCATACCTGTCAGAATGTGATATACTTCCTAGCATGCGCAATACTATAAGATGTACTTCTTTAAAATGCCCGACAATACTCGATATATTTTCCTTGCACACCAGTCAATACGCGACATACTTTCCTAACCTACCCGGCAGTATGCGATATATCCCTATGGGATATATGTTATAGAAGAATACAGACAAGACTTCTGAATTGCCTTATATGTTTCCCTCCTTAAATGTCGTCATATTATATATGCCTGCAATTCTTGTCTGAAATGAGGACTGGAGTTGTAAACCTTAAGAAGGCCAGGGCTTGACGGCAGGTTTGGGAATACGCGGAATACGCATATGTTTCGTATTGAGTCTACGGTCTGAGTATACGGTATTATGCCTTTCGAGTAGTCACGGGGGTCATATGAAACGTTCTTGGCAATGAGGAGTCAATTTTCAGTATGAAATGTATATGAAATATGGTGAAGGAATGATTGATATTGCGAGTTCTATATTAACTCTGGTAACATAATATTTCCCTATAATGAGAACGTAATGATACTCCCAGAGCAAGATACAGTCACGCAACAACCTTCCTTTTCAATTTCCCTTTCAACTGTCCCGTGATGTCGGCCAGAACAGCGTACTATTCCACCCCAAACCACCTTTCCTAAATACCACCATACCCAATACCTCAACATTCTGACACCTGAGAGAGAGAGAGAGAGAGAGAGAGAGAGAGAGAGAGAGAGAGAGAGAGGAGAGAGAGATGAGAGAGAGAGAGAGAGAGAGAAGAGAGAGAGAGAGAGGGGAGGAGAGAGGGGAGAGGAGAGGGAGGAGAGGAGAGAGAGAGAGAGAGAGAGAGAGAGAGAGAGAGAGAGAGAGAGAGAGGAGAGAGAGAGAGAGAGAGAGAGAGAGAAGAGGAGAGAGAGAGAGAGAGAGAGAGAGAGAGAGAGAGAGAGAGAGAGAGAGAGAGATAGAGAGAGAGAGAGAGAGAGAGAGAGAGAGAGAGAGAGAGAGAGAGAGAAGATGGGAGAATCTGTGTGTGAGATAGTAGCAAAATTAAAGTTTTTAATTCATGCATGCAAATTTATGTGGAAATAATCCATTAATCCAGGTTTTATTTCACTAGCCGCAAGTAAGCTGTTAGGAGTCATAACAAATCCAGTTTCCCCTGAGATCTACACAAGGAAGAGATAGACGGTGATGGGGATGGGGCTAGTCATAGAAATTAAAAAGGAATGGGGATGTGAGATGATACATACATATTGCAAAGCTTCAAGTGACTAGTAAATGGACAAGAAAACAATGGAAGGGATCCGAGATAATAACACACAACTATACAACTCTCAACAAAATGACCGACGCTTCAATAATTTTACAGATAGAATAGAGTAGTTACAATCATTATAGACATGGATGCAGCAGCTGTAGACAGGAATGTATGCAGACTTAATCATGGGTGATTTTAACCATGAAAATATAAACTGGGAAAATAGTGAAACATGCACATATATATATATGTTGAGTTCAAACAGATGAAAGCAGTAATGACAACTTTCTTAAGATTTCACGTCAATGGAACAGGGAAATGATCAACCAACGATTAGACCTGATATTCACTCTGAACGACACACATCATGATACAACAAGGGAGAAGGCGGAATGATCTATATATGTCTAGACCGATAAAAAAGGCAAGTGCATAGGATCCAGAAGTATTCTGGAATTACTGGATGGGTACTGGACTAAATAACGATCTAACAGATTAGAATTAGACCGTCCATAGTGAGAGAGTTAATGTCAAGAGGAACAGCAGGTTCCAGACGGCTTAACTCCGAAACAGTGTACAGTTTTTTAACTATATGAATGATCTATCTGAAGCAAGATATGACAAAGTTAATCAGACGATGCAAAACAGGTGATAAAATTAACGACTGAAGAACTCTGCAGGATACGACAAGAAAAGACAACAAAATTGCAGGATTCATCCTAAAAGTGAATACTTGAGTGCAATCCAAACAAATATAAATTACTGCAGACTAGTGAGAGAATTAAGTGGCAATGGTTTCAGGGTAAAAAGATGGGGAGAGGGAGAGAGAGAGAGAGAGAGAGAGAGAGAGAGAGAGAGAGAGAGAGAGAGAGAGAGAGAGAGAGAAGAGAGAGAGAGAGAGAGAGAGAGAGAGAGAGAGAGAGAGAGAGAGGAGGGAGAGAGAGAGAGAGGAGAGAGAGAGAGAGAGAGAGAGAGAGAGAGAGAGAGAGAGAGAGAGAGAGAGAGAGAGAGAGAGAGAGAGAGAGAGAGAGAGAGAAAAGGACACAAAGAAATTTGAGAAAGTTCATGACAGGCCAAACGAGATGGATCAAAGAGGCAAGGGACCTCAACTATAAACGTTCAGGAAATTCATTCTAGCGACACCAGAGTAGATATGATCACAATATGCAAGATAATGAAATGAATCAATAATATGGACAAAGTCGAGGTAACGAGGTAAGAGGAAAACGATGAAACCCCCAAATAATTCCGAGATATAAAAACGTTGTCAAGCTCTTTAACAACACAAGGGGGGAAGAATTTTCACGAAAACGTACGCCATGATGTTAGAACGGAGGCAAGACAACAGGCAACAGTTACTAAATGCTATGAAGAGGAGGGGTCCAAGAGTTAAATCTCGACCTCATTCGTGTGGTTAGATACACATGCAGGTACGCGTGCCCCCTCCCCACACACACACAGACACACGTGTGTGTGTGTCTGTTCGTGTGTGTGTGTGCGCATGTATATATGTATATTTATGTAACCCGAAAGCAGACGCGCATACCTTCCTGTAATCGTCTGTGTATTGATCCCATTTATGAGGGTCGAAGTCTGTGAGTTTACTATGGTCTACACACCCGTGTCCACCTCCTGAAATTCTTACGGCGATTTGTACACTGAGTACTCACGGTTTACACTGAGTTTACTTCAGTTCTAGGCAATGCTGAAGAATATTTGCTGGTTGGTTAGTTAAGTTGTTGTGTTTGGCTCTTAACAACCCACCAGAGGTTGACAGGCCTTTAAAAGTACTAAAACCAACACACACACGGTACTTACAATTCATATGTATACACCCTTGTGTATTGTGTCACTCACATACACCACACCACCGTTTACTTATAATGACGAATATATTAGCCTCGTGAGCTGTGCACTCATTGTATTTCCAATATACACCGAATACCTCAATATTCACATTCACTCATACATAACCCTCAACCCCGATACACTCACAATTATTAGAGCATACAGCCCAAACCCCACATGCTCACAATAATTCATACGCACACACCTCTCAGCACCTGTATACTCACAGTAACGCATATATAAACCAAATATTGTGCACAAACAAATCATACATTCACATATCAGTCTAAGCATACTCATAATAACTCATACAATACACTTGAGCGTGTGTATACCCAGAATGACACACACACACACACACACACACACACACACACACACACACACACACACACACACACACACACACACACACACACACACACACACACACACACACACACACCATCAGTTCATGTACACCAGCCATGATTCACACCTTGCTGGGGACTTGTGCATGTTCTTCAATCACCCGCGTTTCCTCGTAAATTATCGCAATGTCTCTACTTACGCTAATTCTCCCGAGGATATTAAAGCTGTACAAGAGGGGGAGCAAGCGCTTCCGTGTCTCGTTATTTTCAAGGCCTCCAGAGTACACCAATTGTTTACAACGAGTTAATTGTGTACTTTCTTTTCTCTCTTTCTATTTGTTGTATTCTTGTTCGACTCTGTTTATTCGTTTGCGTTATTACGTTTGTTTGTTTTCAAATGTTCGCTCATACATATGTTTACTACACGAACTTACAGCGGTGACGAAAGGCTGAGTTGCTTGACAACATGCAGTGGAAGTGAGATTGGACTGAGGCAACATGATCACAACATACATGATTCTAGCAAGTACTGTGAAAGAGTGCAGACAGAGTTTAATAAGACCTGTACAACTAGAGCCCCAAGATGACATTTCAGAAACAAGAGCCCCCCAGAAGAGCTACAAATGAGGGTAAAGATACTTCCACAGCGTAAGAGTGGCAAGCACATGGAATGCGCTAACGAAGTTCAGTTTCAAGAGTATAATTAATAATTATTGAACAGGGTAATAAGCCACTGTATAAGGTCACCGGCATCTGAGACAGGCGGAACTTTAGATGCTATTACTCGTAATGAAAGCACATTTAAGTGAAATTAAGTGAGTATACATGTTAATCTCTTCCCTCTCCATGTTTACTTATCCCCCATGTTTATACTCCCCCTTCGCTGTGTTTACCTCCTCAGCTGCGATGCATAAAGGGATCAAACTTACATAAATAAACAAGGAAGGAAAGGAACGCAACGAATTAACAGTAGCAAATACTTTCTCAAGCACTTTCTTGCCTCTTTTTATTGTCCCCTTTGTTGCGCTGTTATTTGCGGCGCTGTGATTATTATCATGATTTTATCTTTATTGCATATGCAACACAATTGGAATCCAGAGTTGCGTGGGATGGTAGCAACACTTGAATAACAAGTTTTGTAGAACAATAATTCTAGAGCAAATTTGTAGACCATTGTTAGCAAAGCGAGTTTTCAAGAATAGTTAGTAAAGCAAGTTTTGTGAAGCGTTAATAGTAAAGCAAATTTTAATACCACTACTGCTAGAGCTAGTTTTGTAGAACACTGCTAGTTGACTTTAAAAAATTGCTAGTTATACGAATTTTGAGGAGCAATTTCAATGTTTTGTTGAAGTTGAAGAACGAGTTTTGTTGAATATTGCTAATAGATCGTTATTTTCAGAAATATTTTGGACACTAAAAACAGTTCCCCCAACACGCGAGCACGGTAATTTTGGCGTAGTTTCCCACACAAATGCATTGTGAATAAGATATACATGTCAGGACCAGATTATTCCTAGCAAAATGCTGTTCTAAGCACATTTTGTGATCCAGTGAATGAACAAATCATTCTTTCTATAGACTGAAGGAGAAATGAGTCAGCAAACACCACGGAATGAACGAGTAATTCATTCAGTGAACTGAAATGGGGAAAGAGATGACTCAAAAATCACTACGAGAAATCCCTTCCTGCTTCGTCTGAAATCCAAGAAAGATTTCCTCTATTCCCCACTTAAGACACGTCCGCCTTGGACTTTAACTTGGTCCTGCCGGTGAGCAATGGCACCACTTTTCTTAGCCAGAATCTCGACCGGCATAACAGATTTTTCTTCCTTACGGAATTGCATTAAACATTTTCGTATTAAGAGTTGAATATAAATCCCATTAGTTAAAGAAATTATTTAACCTAAGATATATTTTTAACTTCTTTATGTGTTGAGAGGAAAAAAATTAAATTGTGCAATAATTATGTTGAAATTGTGAAAATTAGCAAAAGCGCAAACGTTAGAAATTACTTGATTTTGTTTGATATTTTTAGATTGTGTTCGATATTACTACTATTTTTTCTTCTAAGAAATACACTCAATATCTTGTGTTTTAGCAAATTATCGTCGACACGCCTACTAATTCCAAGTTCTTCATCTGCTACATACTCATCTTCCTCCTCCTCCTCCAATCCCTTCCTCCAATCTTACTGCTTCCCATCTCGAAGAAAACTTTTCCATGCAAAAATCTTTTTCAAGCTCTTCGGTCTCTATAAATCCCTTGACACCCACTCACTCTGTTTTACACTGTATGTTCTCTCTCTCTCTCTCTCTCTCTCTCTCTCTCTCTCTCTCTCTCTCTCTCTCTCTCTCTCTCTCTCCCAGTCTTCACTCACTATCTCTCTCACTATGAACATAGAAGTGGAGATACTACAAATATTGATATCCGCTGGATAAACGGCTAAAAATGGCAAAAGTAAAATGAAAATCTCTTTTAACTATCCTGTCTCTAATACCCGTACTACTCAACTAACTGCCGTCCTGGTCACGGGATCGCTCCACCAGAGATTAGCAAATAATTAGTAGTTTCACCATAGCTTTACCATACACCGGGACTCATTGAGACTCTTGTACGCCTTCAATATCCAAGACACTTAACGACTAACTCTACGAATGTCCTTGAAATGACTCTTAAGTCTTCCCTAATATTGATTCTAGAATATCCATAGAATGACCAGTACACTACGATTGACTCTTAGGATATCGTAAGATTGACTAAGACTCCATCGGACACCGGGGATACATTGCGAGAGCAACACGAATCGCTTTATAATCCAGGGATTTTTAGAGGTTATAATCCAGGGATTATCAAGAGGTTGTCTTGCTTCTGCGTGACGTTAGGATGGTTCGATGTGTCGAGTACAAGCGGGGTACCTGTACCTCCTCTGGCCAGGAGGCATCTGAGCACCCACAAATATTCGTTATGAGGTAAACTTCGCTACGCATGAGAACACTATGTCCCCATGCGCAGTGCGTTCCGGTTCCCGTGGCGCAGTGGAAAAACACTCGTCCCGCGATTTGGCTTGGGTTCGTATCCTGGTCTAGGAAGATTGACTAGGTGCTAATCCTTATGAGTACGCCTCTGTTCACCCAGCAGTGAATGCGTACCGGATTGTTAAAACGATTTGGCGGGTCGTATTCTAGGGGAAAATTAAGAGTAAGGGCCTGCCACTAGTGACTGCTAGTGGCTTTACAAGAATGTAAGAACTCTTGTATATATAAATAAAAACTATGGCTTTTGTTTAAAACAGTCTTATGTTAGTATCTTACGAGTGCAGAAGACTCTCACGTGTTATCTTGGTTATCTTGAGATGATTTCGGGGCTTTAATGTCCCCGCGGCCCGGTCCTCGACCTGGCCTCCACCCCCAGGAAGCAGCCCGTGACAGCTGACTAACTCCCAGGTACCTATTTATTGCTAGGTAACAGTGTCATTATAGTTCATGTTTATATTGCAGCTGTTTTCTTTCGTCAATATATATATACATTAAAAAATATATTTTTTTCGAATATATATAATCTCATTAGTCTCATTATTCGAAAAAAAAGAAATCAGCGATATATAAATGTTTTTAAATATATTACATTCTTTGTTATATATACCGTACATTCTTCAATAGAAAAACATTCTTTGAAATAGTCATTTTTCGAAACAATATTTTTCGATGTGGAAATTGCGCTTCATTCATTCTTCTCTATATATAAAAAGATATAAGATTTTTATACTCGTCTATATGTAGAAAAATAAGCCACATTTTCATGGCTGAAAATGATCACTCAACTCATCCACTTTCTTTTCATGTTTTTTTTTTGGGGGGGGGGGGAATTAGTTTATTCTTCAAAATATTAGTTCTTCAGTGAATACATTCATTGACGTACGAAGTTTTCGATAGTCATTATTCGATATTTAAATTCTTGGATATATACATTCGTAAATACATTATCATATATATATGTGTGTATATATAAAAACCCGACATACACATTCTTCGATATATATCAAGTCTTTGATATATAGATAAATTCTATAAGTGCGTTCTTTGATAATTACTTTATTTGATAAATTAGATTTTTCAATATGTATATTCTTTTTTTTATAGTCATTCTCTTATATATATACGGAAATTGTTAAGTATATAAGTTCACTGAACTTAATATCGTTGTTGTGATTGTTTTGTGATAAGGAGCAAAGTTGCTAATAACCTGGTAGTTAACAATTACCGCATTAAGTCTTATGTGACCTCCCACTTATGTCAGTCCAACTACTTGCAAATTAGTTTCCAAGACCAGGGCCATAATTCAACCTTATTGCACAGTGAGACTTAGGGGAAGGGGGGGGGGGGGAGGGGGTTAAGGTGTGCACACGCACATGCCACACACCTACACACGTACACCTACACACGCACACACACACACACACACAGGTATGTGTATGTTATTGGATGGTGAGTAAAAGCGCTCAAGCGGACTCTATACACTAATGCGTCATATCTGTCTATCTGTCTGTCTGTCGGCGTATACTTACGACATAGTTACACTTCTTTCTAATTATTACATTAAGTTATGCCATTCTCCTTCGCTACTGTTGCCATGTGACACAAAGTCAAGCAACCCATCAACTTGGCACTCAACTCCCTCATTGCATCCAGTTCCTGCCATCAACGCGAAGTTCCCTTACCTTAACCACCCACTCACTCAAATACTACAGCCTATATAACTCTCCGTCTGCCTTCTCTCCTATCTTTCTCTCATCCCTCCTCGCTTACCTTCCTTCCTTACTTCCTATTTCCTTTTCCCTCAATCCTCTCTTCTCCTTCATTCTCTACACTTACTCTTCCAACAGTTTCCTCTATCTCTCTCTCTCTCCTTCCACTAATTGTTTTTCTTTATCTTCATTACCTTTCTTCTTTTCTATTGCACTTTCACATTAGGTAAAAGTAAGATGCATCACCTGTGATATGTCACCGTGTATTATGGTCTGCAATACCTCTTTTAACAGCCGTACTAACACCGCTCAGCCGTTAAAGTCATTTGACTCGAGCTATACTCCCAAGATAATCAGCCAGTACATAGCAGGGTATTCACCAAGTTAATGACGGGCTTCACATTTAGCCATCCAGCATATGGTTCACCCTGCTGTTTCCGACAGTCGAGGACAAGAAGCCTGTTATACTTATACTAGGTCCCCCAAGGCCAAATCTTGACCTTCCCAAAATAGTGCCCCCTTTACTGCTAGGTGAATAGGAGAATCAGGTAAAAGAAAACGTTTCTAAAACGTTTCTGCCCGCAGGAGTCAATTTGGACGTGAATACAATATTCGGACTTTTGCACCCAAAAGTTTTCTATTAAATTGGTAGAGTTACCAGATAAAAAAAAAATAACCTAGCATACTTTTCCTAGGTCTAGTACAGTAAATTTATGTACTAGATAGGCCTAAAATTTAATTTGTTACAGTAGGGTTGCTTATATACGCCTAGAAGAAATTAGGTCAGGGGATTATGGTTATTTTGTTAAACTTTTTGCTATTCCGTGTAAAATTCCCATAGTACGATACAGGATTTTATCTTGGGGCGCATAGAATATATTTTGAACATTTCCTCCAAAGCAGCTATAGTGTCTGTAAGTTTTTAATCATGGGTTAGCTGATTAGAGATATCGAATTTTGACGGTCTGTTAGTAAGCAGCAGGACTAGATTTAGGCAAAATTACTGAAAAATATATGCAGTCAGCCAGACAGCCAGCCAGGCAGGCAGGCAGACAGCCAGCCAGCCAGGCAAGCAGCCAGTTCGCAAGCGAGCCAGTGTGGCAGATAATATTTACAGCAATCCAGTCAACGAGTTAGCTAACCAGTCAGCCAAACAGTTAGCCAGTCAGTGAATCAGCCAACAGTTCAACTATTCATTCAGCCAATTAGCCCCCCCCCCCTCAATACACACACACACACACACACACACTGGAAGTTAGACAACTGTTACGGGCTGCTTTCTCTGTGTGTGTGTGTGTGTGTGTGTGTGTGTGTGTGTGTGTGTGTGTGTGTGTGTGTGTGTGTGTGTGTGTGTGTGTGTGTGTGTGTGTGTGGAATAAAAAATAAAAAAATAAAAAAAAACATTAGTGAGTTAGTAGTTAGTAACAGTTGATTGATTGAAAGTTGAGAGGCGGGCCGAAAGAGCAGAGCTCAACCCCTAAAAGCAGAACTAGGTGAATACAGATAGGTGAATACACTCATAAATCTATACACCAGTTGATTGGCAATTGAGAGGCGGGACAAAAAGAGCCAAAGTTCAACCCCCGCAACTAGATTAGCACACATACACACACACACACACACACACACACACACACACACACACACACACACACACCACACACAAACACACAAACACACACACACACACACACACACACACACACACACACACACACATGGGGCCTCGTAGCCTGGTGGATAGCGCGCAGGACTCGTAATTCTGTGGCGCGGGTTCGATTCCCGCACGAGGCAGAAACAAATGGGCAAAGTTTCTTTCACTTTTTAACCTCCTGTTTTGAGCGATTTGGGACCGTGTTAAGTGTTCGTTGGAACAAGGTCGTTGCCGGGCACTGTGTTGGTATGCTTGACGGCTCCCGCACCCTGACGATGTCGCTGAAGTGTAGTGTACCGTCGTCGATGTCCGTGTTGGGTTACACGCTCCGCTGCTTGTACCGGGGTCAACCGCGCACCTGTTATCGGTGTGGTCACGAGGGTCACCTGGCTGCGGCGTGCGACGTGGGTGCAACTGGTAGGGTGCATGTTTTTCGTGCAGAGGATTTCCCGCCCTTGTTACGTTCGGACGGTTCTGAGGATGGAGTAGGTGCTGTGCCTGAGGCGCCTGATTGCCTGTCTGCTGCTCCGCCTGTTGGGGCGAGTTCTACGGCGACACGTCAGGTGACTGCTATGGCCCCTGGGGTTGTGAGCCGGTGTGTGTGGGTGTCGGGCCGTCGCCTGAGCTGCGTGTAGTGAAGGATGTCCCGTGGAGGTCCATGTCCCGCCCCCGCCTGTGGATGTGATACCGGCTCCCGGGAACGCGGGTTCTGCTGTTTTAGAGGGGGTGCTTCGGCAGGGGGAGGTGCCTGCCGTGTCTGTGTGTGTTGGTGAGTGTAGTTCTGCTCTTTCCGTCCCTTTGCAGAAGCGTGCGCGTCGGTGTTCTGAGGCTGTTTCCCTGGATGATGTGGACAGTGTGGGTGATGTGGCCTCTGTGGACTCTTCGGACGGTGCGGGTGTGGCCTGTGTGGATGTAAAGATGGTGGCCGTGCCTGCGGCGGGGCCTGCTGGGCGTGGTGTGGTGAGGCCTGTCTCGAAGCGTTCACGGCGGGCTCGGAGTGTGTCTCCCCTTCGTGGTGTGCCTTGGGAGGAGGTGGGGGGAGTATGGTAATCTGGCGCCCCCCGCCGAGAATGGTGGTGCTGTGAGGGGCTCCGACGTTGCTACCTGTGCCTCTCCTCCTGCGTCTCCTGCTGTTGGATCTCCGCAGTGGGGGGTTGTCCCTGCTACCCTAAATGCCCCTGTTACCTAGCAGTAAATAGGTACCTGGGAGTTAGTCAGCTGTCACGGGCTGCTTCCTGGGGTGTGTGTGTGTGTGTGGGGTGTGGAAAAAAAAAAAGGTAGTTAGTAAGTTAGTAAACAGTTGATTGACAGTTGAGAGGCGGGCCGAAAGAGCGAAGCTGAACCCCCGCAAAAACACAACTAGTAAACACACACACACACACACACACACACACACACACACAATTCTAAACAAATCTCATGAATATTACCACGCAAACTCTAATGATTTTTACCCAATTTGCTGTACTTTAAAAGCGATTTAAATCACTTTAATCACGTATAATTTTAATTCACATTAGCGAGTGTTCGTAAGCATATATTTAAATATCATTAATTTGTTTACCGTAGTTAAAAAACTAATCCCATTGAGATACACGAACGATGTGACCAGCCAATTTCTGGGTAATTTATACTTTAGAAACAAAGGAGAGAGAGAGAGAGAGAGAGAGAGAGAGAGAGAGAGAGAGAGAGAGAGAGAGAGAGAGAGAGAGAGAGAGAGAGAGAGAGAGAGAGAGAGAGAGAGTACCAGCGGGTAAACACAAGCATATCTTACAACAAATGAAGCCACCTACAGCACATTTAATGATCATCGGAGAAGAAGAAAAGATGCTGCCATGGATTGGCTCTGAAACTGACACTTTTGGTATATATACCAAATATATATACCAAAAATATATATTTATATAAATAAATATATATTTAAAATTATATTTATATAATATATAAATACCAAAATATATATATTTGGTACATATACCAAATATATATTGTATATATATATATATGTCGTACCTAGTAGCCAGAACTCACTTCTCAGCCTACTATGCAAGGCCCGATTTGCCTAATAAGCCAAGTTTCCCTGAATTAATATATTTTCTCTAATTTTTTTCTTATGAAATGATAAAACTACCCATTTCATTATGTATGAGGTCAATTTTTTTTTATTGGAGTTAAAATTAACGTAGATATATGACCGAACCTAACCAACCCTACCTAACCTAACCTAACCTATCTTTATAGGTTAGGTTAGGTTAGGTAGCCGAAAAAGTTAGGTTAGGTTAGGTTAGGTAGGTTAGGTAGACGAAAAACAATTAATTCATGAAAACTTGGCTTATTAGGCAAATCGGGCCTTGCATAGTAGGCTGAGAAGTGCGTTCTGGCTACTAGGTACGACATATATATATATATATATATATATATATATATATATATATATATATATATATATATATATATATATATATGAAACTGTGTGTCTCTGCATGCGTGTGTGTGTGTGTCTTCATGTGGAGTTCATTTTTCTGTCTATCTCGCTATTGTATTGCCAATTGCTATATGTTAATCTATCTAGTATCAATCTCCCACTGCAGCATTGTAATAGTTCCTTTACCATATTGGCACCTTATGCAGTTGTTTATATTATGTCAATATTCCCTAAAGCCTTCAAACAAGCACAAAATTGTCCTAAAATCTACATACTTGGATTTTTTGCACTTTGGGTTAGCTCTGTTTACCCAAAAATGCAAAATGAAATGTTTGCTCCAGCCTCTAAAAGGAGAATAAGCTGCAAATGTTTGTGCTGTGCTTTTAAATGCTTTTAAAGCCGTTCTCTCGTCTGCGTGGAGCCCTAAAAAGCTATGATTATTACCTAATTTTCAAGAGAAACAACCATCATAACTAAAGAAAATGGAGCATTAGTTTTGACTCCAACTACAGAAAACGGGGAATTGCTTGACATAGCGTAGGATAAACTCAAGTAAAGTTAAACCTTTGCAATATTATATCTTAAACCTTTAACAGCACATTCTTCTTTTTTCCCCAGCTATAAATGTGAACGTTTCTTTCATAAAGTTGAAAATGAGTGGCACTGAATTCCATACACAAAAAATGTCACTTTGGCATTCAGCTACATATCACGACATTAATATCGTGTTATACTAATTAAACTCGGTAATACTGTTGAAACCGGATCTGTATTTCTCTAACCCTGAATTTAAGAAACTGTTTGCCTTGAATTAGCTGTTTCTTCTCGTTGATAAATCACACTGTTATATATTGTATGAGAGGTTGTTGTTGTTGTTTAAGATTCGCTACTTGGAACAAAAGTTCCAAGCAGCACGGGCTATGGTGAGCCCGTGCTGTCGTGGACTTACCTGGTACAAGAGCGGGGCTGTAATTGGCGGTATGAAAGGTATTTAAAATCAAATTTAATTCACCTCATGAGTCTCATGAACATGACTCACCTAACCTCATTTTGGGAGGTGAAGTGAGTCACGGATAGTTACTCATATGAAGTGAAATGAGTCATGTACATTTACTCCTGTGAGGTGCAGTGAGTCAAGTGAGTATGGTTACTCCTGTGAGGTGCAGTGAGTCAAGTGAGTATGGTTACTCCTGTGAGGTGCAGTGAGTCAAGTGAGTATGGTTACTCCTGTGAGGTGCAGTGAGTCAAGTGAGTATGGTTACTCCTGTGAGGTGCTGTGAGTCAAGTGAGTATGGTTACTCCTGTGAGGTGCAGTGAGTCAAGTGAGTATGGTTACTCCTGTGAGGTGCAGTGAGTCAAGTGAGTATGGTTACTCCTGTGAGGTGCAGTGAGTCAAGTGAGTATGGTTACTCCTGTGAGGTGCAGTGAGTCAAGTGAGTATGGTTACTCCTGTGAGGTGCAGTGAGTCAAGTGAGTATGGTTACTCCTGTGAGGTGCAGTGAGTCAAGTGAGTATGGTTACTCCTGTGAGGTGCAGTGAGTCAAGTGAGTATGGTTACTCCTGTGAGGTGCAGTGAGTCAAGTGAGTATGGTTACTCCTGTGAGGTGCAGTGAGTCAGGTGAGTATGGTTACTCCTGTGAGGTGCAGTGAGTCAAGTGAGTATGGTTACTCCTGTGAGGTGCAGTGAGTCAAGTGAGTATGGTTACTTCCGTGAGGTGAAGGTGGAGCGTCATCTATTTATTACACCAAACAAAATGAAAACAAATTATTCATACCTTAATTATACTGACCTTTAACAAGATCATTTGACTTTGTTTAAGAGAAGTTGGTGATATTACAATCACACTGTTAACATTGAGATTAAATATCATTCCATCACTTGGAAGATACGAACCTGGAACGTCTGAGACTGGGTTATAATAATTGTTACACCTCTGTACTTAGATAAATACTTATTTGGTAATGATCCAAATAGGATTTATTTTTAATGCTAATAAACATTCTGAATAGATTAAAACATTGGCAAGTCAGTTTGCTTGGGAACATATACTGACTAGGAATATATATACACAGGATAATTTGTGATCAGGCTAGTTATTAACAGTAATATTAACTTGTAAAAGTTAAATTTTGTAAAGATAGGTGAGCCTAAGCTTCTGAATTAAACATTCCGATGGGGGTAAAAAATATATATTTGATCAGGCTAATTAGACCGATATATTATCAGTTTTACGTCAGATCAGTGATACGAAAATGTTTGTTAACATTTTTAACAAACTAGTTTTTAACAGCTAGTTCTCCAACAAGCGCAAGTTGTTTACTTACAAGTTCTTCGGCAAGGGCAGGTTGTCTACGAGTTAGTTCCTCAGCAATATAATTACCAGATAAAGACGTAGATGTTCGACAGTTCTTGGGAATAGGAAGAGTATAGAGGTACAGTATTTATGCAGATGGCGACATACCATGGGAGAGAAAGCTTGCAAGACACAGCTAACCATGCATATTTATGGTGTCCCAAAAAACCAATCCACAAGGGCCGTGACGAGGATCCGAACCTATGTCCGAGATCATCCCAGACGCTTGCCTTAATCGACTGAGCTACGACATGGTCAAAAAGAGTTGAAACCAGAAGTTGTACCTGTGTAATGGTGTCCCAAATTCAAGATTATCAGAATAGATGCAGACGAGGAGTCACAATAACGTGGCTGAAATATGTTAACCAAACCACACACTAGAAAGTGAAGGGACGACGACGTTTCGGTCCGTCTTGGACCATTCTCAAGTCGATTGTGAAAATCGACTTGAGAATGATCCAAGACGGACCGAAACGTCGTTGTCCCTTTACTTTCTAGTGTATGGTCTGGTAAACATCAGAATAGATGCTAAAGGAGCTACCATATATATACAACTTCTCAGTTTGCAATTATATCAATCGTTATAGAAGTTGCAATGTGCGGGTGTCTAACATTAGTGACAAGACGAGCACATGTCTCGCTGACAGCTGTAATAAGGTCGAATTCAATTAAAGTTGTCCGGCACATATAAACTCATGTGTGACTTGAGTCAGTTTTAAGTATTCTCACAATGTTTTTGTTTTCTGACAAATTAATTTAAATGTAAATCTCATCAATATGATTTACAGTCGTCTTCGTGTAAAAAGAGGTTGCTATACGTAGTAATTACATAGCAAAGCATTGATCAATGGCACCCATTAAAGCATAGTGTTGTTAATGGTCAATATATATATACCCAATACACGCACAAATCTGACTCTCTGTATACTGTCCGTTCAACTATCCAGCTTTTTCCTTTACTGCATCATATTCATACTTTATAGACTATACTTCTTTCGTTTATCCTTCAGCGTGTCTCCTCATTCCCAAAGCGCCTTGAATGTTAAATCCTGTTTCTTAGAGTGAAGAAACTTTTAGCATTACTTATGCAGATTGGCTGTTTCATATTTATCATGTTGCTGCCGGGAGCTGAGGTGAGCCCAATTAACGCTCAAAATTAGATCAGTCAGACATTTACATACTGGTGAAACTTACCAGTGTTGCTGGGGCCCCAAAGGTCCCCTGACGTGTTTGGTGACGGGGTAGTGGGTCCACTGGCCCTACCTCTATGGTTAAGGGCGCAGGGACTTTACTGGCTGTCCCTTAACTTACCCCATGTGGTGAAGGGTTGAGGGGCCTCCATGGCTCTCCTCCACTCACGCTCTATGATGATGGGTGTAGGTGGCCCCAATGGCCCACCTTTCTTCCCAAAATGATATTTGGTGATAGAAGAGAACCTCCCGACCCTCTTGTATTCCCTAAAGTACTTAGATATGGGTTTCAGAATTCCATTATTTCCAAACATGGAGAATTTCATTAAAACTATAACAATTGAAGAAGTTAGAGACTATAAACCTACTTTCTTGATTCTAAGAAAAGTGAAAAAATCACTCTAAAACTGAATAAAAAAAAATTAACATTTTTTAAAGGTTACCGAATGAAGAGTGTAATACAAATAGTACAGAAAATTTAATTAATCAAGCAATAGTTTATTTTGAATTAGCATTAGTAATTAATGGATTAAATGCTCAATACTGCATACAGAGGCGAAATGAGGCTTCTAGAAACTTATTTAAGCTTAAACACTCTGGGCAGCATTTGGAGAGCTAATAGTAAAGTTAAATACCTTTAAAGAGGATTATATCTCCCCTTAGATGAGATTCGTAAGTAGTTTAGACATCTGTTCCCATTTGTGTTCCATAATCAGCTCGTAATTATTGAATATAGCCGTGTTAGTTTGGGAAAGAGAGAAACTGACTGTGTGTGTGTCTGACTGTTAGCGTCTCTGTTTGTTAGCGTCTCTGTCTATTATTGTCCCTGACTTCTCTGTTACTGTATCTGTCATTCTCACTGACGTGTGTCTGTCATTTTCTCTGTTAATGTATGTCTGTCATTGTCTCACTGTTAGAGTGTGTCTTGGGCCGTAATAACAGGTTACTGATGCCGTACTGACCGAGTGGAAGAGGAACTTTCACTCTAGTGTTTTAGCAACATGTCGTCAGTACTGAAGCAAGTTGCTTCATTGTTTAATATTTTAGGATAAGATCAAAAGGATTTAAAAGTTGGCCTTTTCTATGCTGCTTCTATTTAGGCAGAAAGAAATATAGATATTGACAGAACAATAGAAACATAATTCTAATCGAAAAAAAAAATTAGGGAGAGACCAAAACAAAACCATAAAAGAGAAAAACAAGAGAGCAACACACGCTATGTCTCGTAGCGAACGAGACTACGAGACAAAGCGAGCCTTTACCTGCCGCAGCGAGAAAAAAAATCGTATTTCACTTTTAAAGCGAGAATATGGAACATTAAAAAACCCACCATTTTCTCACCCACCGGCGTTGCAAAAGAACTGGTCTTTAAAAATACTCACAAGCAATCTTTACCCAGCGTCAAAAAAAAAATTCCTTGGCAATTACTAACCTTTGTCACATCCAAGATAAGACGGAAGGGATGGAAAACAGCGAGAATTATTGGATCAGAAAGGGATGCTGCGTTCGTTCTGAATACGCTCATTCGGAAAACGTTCGTTCAGACTATAACCTATACTAGTTCATGGAGATCGAACAAGGAATGAAAATGAGAGTGGAAAGACGATAAGTAAAACGTCGGTAAGTCGAAACATTTTGGAAAGGGTGTTGGGATGTTTTATAGTCATACTGAAGGCACGAAGCATGAAACAAGGGTAAATAGATTGTGTTCTAGTAAATATGATGAGGGTAAGAGAGGAAGGCTATAAGATGGACAGATATGGTGAGTGTGTGAGGACACCCAGAGTCGACCATCACAACACACTCGGTTGACAACACACTCGGTTCACAACACACTCGGTTCACAACACACTCGGTTCACAACACACTCGGTTCACAACACACTTGATTCTCAACACACTCGGTTCACAACACACTCGGTTCACAACACACTCGGTTCACAACACACTCGGTTGACAACACACTCGGTTCACAACTCGGTTCACAACACACTCGGTTCACAACACACTCGGTTCACAACACACTCGGTTCACAACACACTCGGTTCACAACACACTCGGTTCACAACACACTCGGTTCACAACACACTTGGTTCAGAGACAAAACAAAGGAGAGTCATAGGGCTGAAGGACACCAAAACAAAAAAATTGATTTTATTTTCAAGGATGAAAAAACAGTTACAAAAAAGTATATAAACCAAATTAATATTAACAAACAACGTGGGTTGCAGGTAAAAAAAAATCATGCTAATATTTCTTTCCATTAATACCCTCCCATGGAGCCTCGTGGCAGGAACTGCGCATGGGCAGGATTAGGATGTCGATAAACAACGGGCAAAATATAAGAAATTATCAACATTACGTCTTAACAATGTCAACAGCAATGATAAGTAATTCAAAACCCCAAAAATGTGATTACACGACTAATAAAACATTAACATAATAATAATTAATAATTATTCTTCTTATTATTATTATAATAATAAACATAGCTTTTTTAAGACTTGTTCCCCCCCTTACCTGATCCCTTCCAAGTGCTAGGCGCTTTCTCCTGATAGTTCTCTACTATCCCCCCCCCCTATCCTGCCATTCCTCTAGCTTATCCTGCCTTCCCTTTAATCCTTGCACCTCCCTTTTCACCCACCTTATACCATCCCGACCTTTCTCATCCCTATCCTCTTTTACGTTTCTTTCCCCTTATACAAACCCATTTTCATGTCCTCTCATATTCCACTACTTGTTCCTTACTTTTACCTTTCTTGTCCAGGTCTTCTCCATTCTCCTTTCCTCTATCACATCCCGCTCCTCTCCTCTTTCTAACTCCCTTTGGAACTTCTGCCTCCTCTGCCCCTTATCTCACCCTCCCTCCGTTCTTGTTGGTGTACAACATTCGCTACTTGGAACAAAAAGTTCCAAGCAGCACGGGCTATGGTGAGCCCGTAGAAAATATATACTTCCTCCGTTATGTGGTTCCATAAGACATCGTCTTTCACACTGCATGCACAACTACCTGATCAGTAGTGACCTTCCTCTCATTTCAAGCATATGGGTGTTATGATTCTCCAGGTGTGTTGGCTGGTAGGTGTGTGTGGGTGTGTTGGCTGGTAGGTGTGTGCGTGTGTTGGCTGGTAGTGTGAGGGTGTGTTGGCTGGTAGGTGTGTATGGGTGTGTTGGCTGGTAGGTTTGTAGGTGTGTTGGCTTGCGGGTATTTTTCAGGTGTGTGTATGTGTGTGATGAAGAAGTATTTGGGCGTGGTGAAAATGTGCCTTGGCGTGAGAAAGGTATGTGGGTGTATGGGCGTGGAGAGGGAGTGTGCGTTTGTGGGCGTGGAGAGAATCATGTGAGCATGAGGTGGAGCATGTGAGCATGAGACCGTGTGGGCAGGAGGTAGCTAGCGCACATGCATCATCCACCCTCCCCAGCCAGCGTCCTCTAACGTCAGGGGAAATAACTAGTGCAGGAGAGTGGGACAGGAGACACGATATATTTACACGAGAGTGGGGGAGAGAGTTGGCGCACGCTCCTCCTCCTCCTCCTCCTGGGGCATCCAACGCTCACTTCTCTCCACGTAGCACACTGTACCTCCACGGAGAAAGCAGCGCCTCCACCGAACACAAAATATCGCCGCACAGCATATCAACTTAAGGCGAAATACTACCATGGATAATTTTACACATAGACAGTGATGGAGATGTTTCCACAGAAAACTGAGCATCTTCAACAGAGAATTAAGGATTACACACAGAAATCACAATTGCGTGATGCATCAAATGAACAAATCCACAAGGGCCGTGACGAGGATTCGAACCTGCGTCCGAGAGCATCCCAGACGCTGCCTTAATCGACTGAGCTTCGACATGGTCAAAAGGAGTTGAATTAAGTATCTCCAACAGAGAACGGAGCATCTCCGCAGAGAACGGAGCATCTCCACAGAGAACGGAGCATCTCTACAGAGAACGGAGCATCTCCAACAGAGAACGGAGCATCTCCACAGAGAACGGAGCATCTCCACAGAGAACGGAGCATCTCTACAGAGAACGGAGCATCTCCACAGAGACCGGAGAATCTCCACAGAGAACAGAGTCTCCACAGAGAACGGAGCATCTCCACAGATAACGGAGCATCTCCACAGAGAACGGAGCATTTCCATAGAGAACGGAGCATTTCCATAGAGAACGGAGCATCTCCACAGAGAACGGAGCATCTCCACAAAGAACGGAGCATCTCCACAGAGAACGGAACATCTCCACAAAGAACGGAGCATCTCCACAGAGAACGGAGCATCTCCACAGAGAACGGAGCATCTCTACAGAGAACGGAGCATCTTCATAGAGAACGGAGCATCTCCAACAGAGAACGGAGCATTTCCACAGAGAACGGAGCATCTCTACAGAGAACGGAGCATCTCCAACAGAGAACGGAGCATCTCCACAGAGAACGGAGCAACTCTACAGAGAACGGAGCATCTCCAACAGAGAACGGAGCATCTCCACAGAGAACGGAGCATCTCTACAGAGAACGGAGAATCTCCACAGAAAACGGAGCATCTCCACAGAGAACGGAGCATCTCTACAGAGAACGGAGCATCTCCAACAGAGAACGGAGCATCTCCACAGAGAACGGAGCATCTCTACAGAGAACGGAGAATCTCCACAGAAAACGGAGCATCTCCACAGAGAACGGAGCATCTACACAGAGAACGGAGCATCTCTACAGAGAACGGAGCATCTCCAACAGAGAACGGAGCATCTCCACAGAGAACGGAGCATCTCTACAGAGAACGGAGAATCTCCACAGAAAACGGAGCATCTCCACAGAGAACGGAGCATCTCCACAGAGAACGGAATGTTTACACAGCAGACGCAAAATCACTTCATAAGAGTCTGTAACATATCCCAGGAGACCTGAGTATCAAGATAACACAGAACACCTCTGAGGAACACAGAACACCTCTGAGGAACACAGAACACCTCTGAGGAACACAGAACACAATCTCGGGAACTGGGAACATCAACAGTAATCCCCCCCTCCCCTGCTGTACCCGACCCAAGGGTCCTCAGCAATCTCGCTTTAATTATTTTATATCTCCATACTGACAACATGTACAATTTATTATACAATGTTATTATTCACTATTATTAGAACGACAGTCGTAAAACAGGCGGAAGCTTTAACAATATAGATTTAACGATCAAGGCAATGACAGTCAACATCCTAAATATAACTTCGTTGAACACTGAAAACCGTGGCCGGTGGAAGCTGTTTTGATTCGTTAACACAGATTCGTTAACACAGATTCGTTAACACTGCTGTATAGGTCTCTATTTCTCGAGTCGCTATTATGAGTCTGTGAGGAGAGGCAGTGGTTCTTATGAGTCTAATGTCTCGTTTTCTGGAATCAGAAAAGTAGTTGTTATAAGAGTCAGGTCGCTATATGAGCTGGCTAGGTCGTTATATGAGGTGACTAGGTCGTTATATGAGCTGGCTAGGTCGTTATATGAGGTGGCTAGGTCGTTATATGAGCTGGCTAGGTCGTTATATGAGCTGGCTAGGTCGTTATATGAGCTGGCTAGGTCGTTATGTGAGCTGGCTAGGTCGTTATGAGCTGGCTAGGTCGTTATGAGCTAAACAGGTCGTTATGAGCTGGCTAGGTCGTTATGAGCTAAACAGGTCGTTATGAGCTAACCAGGTCATTCTAATAAACCATAAAGGTTCGGATTAAGAGTAAATCAAGTCGTTATGAAGAGGCGGAGAATAACAATAAAATAGTACCAGCACTAATATTATTTTCACGTTAATGGGGACCTTTCAGACCTTTCCTCTATGCAGTACAGAGAAGGCAGCAATAAGCCTCCTGTTGACCAGACCACACACTAGAAGTTGAAGGGACGACGACGTTTCGGTCCGTCCTGGACCATTCTCAAGTCGATTGTCCATTCACAATCGACTTGAGAATGGTCCAGGACGGACCGAAACGTCGTCGTCCCTTCAACTTCTAGTGTGTGGTCTGGTCAACATACTTCAGCCACGTAATTGTGACTCAACGCCTGCAATAAGCCTCCTTCTACCTTCCCTACCCACACTTAATGAATCGCAATTTTGACGCAGCATCACATTTGCAATGTCTAAATGAAATTAAAAGCATCATACCATTTACGTTTTCTTTTAACTAATAAGCCTCGGCCGCCATAGGTTAGGTTCGAACGATTTGGGTTAGGCAAACCCACTCTAAATTAATCGCTGGTGTAGTCGTTAGAATGGGGTACGTCTGACAGCAACTCGTCAGCTCGTAACACCAATAAATGTTGTTGTTGTTGTTAAAGATTCGCTATCTGGAACAAAGTTCCAAGTAGCACGGGCTATGGTGAGCCCGTAGTACCAATAAATAATCAACAAAATCCCTTATAAACGAGCTTGTTCTATATAAAAGAGAAGGATATTAAAAAAATATAAATAAATAAATATCATCGGAATTATCAGCATTTTACAACATTGCCTAAAAAATATTTGCATGTTTATTTCATGTACGTTATTATAGGTTAAAATTTGTGTCGAAAGAAACTGGTGTTTAAGAAATATTTAAACTGCATATTACAATTTTTTTATGATATTAACAAAATATATGTTATATAAATTGGGGGAAAAAAATACTTTTGGCAATAAGGTCTAAAAATCGCTCCAGCCCTGAATGACCAATTAAAACACAAGTTTCTACTCGACAATCAACAGCAAAACGTAATCCCTATTGTTAATGAACCGTCAAAAAATAATCATTTCTTCCAAAGCAAAACAACATCAAAAAATGCAATAAACAACAGCGTAATTAAGTCCCAATCAGCCTAGCAGACGCTGGGGATTTGAAAGCCACTGAATTTGCATTTTGGAAGCCATCATGCCCAATTAGTGCGGCTAGAACCAATATTGGCGTACCAAAGTGAGGGCACATTATGTAGAGCAAGGAAGAGCTTGCCCCATCACGCAGAACCAATCTATAGAGGGGGTGTAGAAGGGGGTGTAGGGACAGTAGAAGAGGGAGAGGGAGAGGGGATAGCAGGAGGAGATAGGGTTAGAGTAGGTGAGGGGAATAACGTAGAGAGGAGAGGAAACGAGTGATAAAAATGGGGAGAAGGAAAGATAAAGGTAATTGTTACCCATAACAGTAAAGTGGTGGAGGGGGGGGGGGGAGACGGGGGGGAATAGTTGAGATTTGAAGAGTTAACAGGTAGCGAATATTAGAGACGGGATAAGAGTAGAGGTAAAATGATAAGAAAGACAGGACAAAGATTAGAGGGGGGAGGAAAGAATAGAGTAACAATGCAGAGAGAAGTTTGGAGTAAAGGCAGGGAGGTAGAGGGGAGACAGAGACAACTTATTTAATGGAGAGAGAGAGTAGACATGCAGAGATGATGAGAGGTTCGGGCTAAGAGAGAGTAAGGTGGTGAAGATTGAGCATGGTGGGAGCCAAACAGACAGGTCTACCCCTCAATCATTTAACACTGTCAATCAATTACTCTCCCCAACATCTCCGTGTAATGCAGCATCCCTCACACTGCATGCGCAGTCCAGCATCATCACTATCCTTTCTTGTCACAGTTGAGCATCATCATTATCATCTCTTGTCTCACAGTTCAGCATCAACACTCAACTCTTACAGTCCATCATCATCACTCACTTTCCTTAATGTTACTTTCATTAGCTCCCTACATCTCCTAATTATTACAAATATTATTACTCCTTTCTATATATTTCACCTATTTTTGTTTTATCTCCCAAAAAGCCCTTGTTATGAATCGTCCAATTTTCTTTATTTTCGTAAATTTTTTGTTATAAATTCTCGTTTCTCTGTCATTGTTACCATATCCTTTAAATGTTCCCAACCCTTGGCACAGCCACCTGCAGCAGCTGCCAGACTCAAACATATGCTCCACATTTTGTAATCAATTGATTTTGATATTCGTGAACTCACCAACACAATTCCGCTTAAGTATGCTTACCGGACCCAGCGTCAGCTATTAATCCTGACCCTTCTCCTAACCAATAACTTTCGTGGGGTGATACCGTGTCCTCGAACCCTTTAACTTCCAGGATGACGGGGGTGGCACCCTGGTACCACTCCCCCGGGTCGGAGTTCTCTCCCCAAAAGCCCTCGGGGGTGGCACCCGAGCGCCCACACCCGCCCGATAATGAGAACCTCTGTGTCAAAATGCCTTTCACTGTGGTCCTTGCTCTTTAAGGGCGTATAATTCAGGCCAATAAGCCGGTGGCCGTCTTTAAAGGAGCGCTAGAAGTACGCAGACATCTTCCTGCTTCCTTGGCCTCCTGCCCGCCGCCTCTACCTCTGCTCTATGACACTTGTATCCATTTTTTTTGCCTTCCCTTGTCTTCGATTTCCAGATGATCTTCTACTAGTTTCACTATTTTACTTTCTCGCTATTCTTTATCTAAGTTATCTCATTCCTTTTCCCTTCTTTGCTTCCGCTCCTGTCTTTTTTCCTTATTCTTTTCTTTACTTTTTTCTTCGTATATCTTACTTTGCCGTATTTGTTCTGTTTATGGTCACTTTTTAACATTTATTAATTATCATCCATGTTATCTACTCCTGTGTGACCAATTTCAGAAAAATATGAAAATGGTTCCAAAATGGTTCAAAAAATATGTTAAAAATATAAATTGCAAGCAACTCATCCTCCTGAAATGACAGTACTGGTACTTACAGTAACCTTCTGGTCGAGAGTACCAATATGTAGTGATGGACCAACAATAATGATTTTTTTTGTACTGTAATTTTATAGTCCGGAATAAACTAAAATCAAGCATTCCTAGGCCTAGTATAGCACACATATATGTACTATATTAGATCTCATATAACGTGTGTTAGGCCCAGGATTCGTAGGAGAGGTTAGGACAGGTCGTATATTTATGTTGCCGTTAACAAAAAAAAGCTTCCCATTTGGCCAAATTCAGTAATACAAAAGTAAACTTTTTTGGTGGTACAAAAAAGTACAGATACAAATTGGTACAAATTGGTGGGTATTCAAGGCGAGGGTTAGAAAGAGATACAACACCGAAGTTAACAAAGAGATGGAACTACACAGAGGGTCTGCGAAGTGGGATGAGACTCTGAGAAAGTGAACGAGACTGAAGGAGGCTACAGGGAAACAGAGGTATGGTTCTAAGAGCTCAAGAAACTCTACGAGATTGCGAGAGGCTCTACGAGACTGCAAGGCTTTGCGAGACAGGCCGCAAGGCTCCAAGTGAACAAGACAACACCAGATCGAGGGCGAGATCTTGGTGGACAACAAAATCTAATATATATACAAGTTTCGACAATGGTCAGCTCTTCCTCCTCCCCCAAACTTCTACATGTGAGGGAAAAAAGAGCACCGATGATGCAAGATCAAAAAAACAACAACAATTTTAAGAAATTATTATTCCAAAATGGAACCCCCCAGACAAAATGCAACAAGAAGATTGGTAACAGCGACGAGGGAGAAAGAATTATTCTGGAAGGTCAAGGTTCAGCTTATTACCTCCTCCATCACCTCCACCTTCGTGTCCTTCACAACTTTGTCTTCCCCTCTTTTTCTTCACCCTATTATTATTGTTATTACTCCTCTTTTTCCTTGTCTTTCTTCTCTTTTTCTCTATTTCCTTTCATTCATCCTCACTTTCCTCCTAGTGAGGAAATTCACAGTGTTCGAAGTACAACTTTAAAAATTACCAGACGACAACGCCAGCGTCCTCAGCATCACTAACAACGCCAACGTCCTCAGCATCACTAACAACGCCAACGTCCTCAGCATCACTAACAACGCCAACGTCCTCAGCATCACCAACAACGCCAGCGTCCTCAGCATCACTAACAACGCCAACGTCCTCAGCATCACCAACAACGCCAGCGTCCTCAGCATCACTAACAACGCCAACGTCCTCAGCATCACTAACAACGCCAACGTCCTCAGCATCACCAACAACGCCAGCGTCCTCAGCATCACTAACAACGCCAGCGTCCTCAGCATCACCAACAACGCCAGCTTCCTCAGCATCACTAACAACGCCAGCGTCCTCAGCATCACCAACAACGCCAGCGTCCTCAGCATCACCAACAACGCCAGCGTCCTCAGCATCACCAACAACGCCAGCGTCCTCAGCATCACTAACAACGCCAGCGTCCTCAGCATCACGAACAACGCCAGCGTCCTCAGCATCACTAACAACGCCAGCGTCCTCAGAATCACTAACAACGCCAACGTCCTCAGCATCACCAACAACGCCAGCGTCCTCAGCATCACTAACAACGCCAGCGTCCTCAGCATCACTAACAACGCCAGCGTCCTCAGCATCACTAACAACGCCAGCGTCCTCAGCATCACTAACAACGCCAGCGTCCTCAGCATCACTAACAACGCCAGCGTCCTCAGCATCACCAACAACGCCAGCGTCCTCAGCATCACCAACAACGCCAGCGTCCTCAGCATCACCAACAACGCCAGCGTCCTCAGCATCACTAACAACGCCAGCGTCCTCAGCATCACTAACAACGCCAGCGTCCTCAGCATCACTAACAACGCCAGCGTCCTCAGCATCACCAACAACGCCAGCGTCCTCAGCATCACTAACGCAAACACCGTCAGCATCAGCAAACAACGCTAACCTCAACCACGCCAGCACCGACAAACATTCGACTTTAAAAGGCCCAACCAACCCCTTATTCCGAGAATCAGATGGTACTTTTATTAACTGTACCTGAGGCTTTTATTTAAAAAATGAGTGGTCATTAATGTTTTCCAGACTGCGTGCCAATTAGTCATTAACTACTGAGGGGCCACTGTATAAATTCAGTAAGGTTCATTATAAATATACCGCTAATAATGATAATATAATATATTTCGCTGTCGAACAGCACAAGTATGTTACTATGTAATAATCAAGGTTGATAGGCTAGCTTGGGTCTATTTCAAGAGCATTATCCTTAACTCTTAAACACTAAATCAATTAAAAATTTCTACGAATGAACGTTTAATATTATAAAAATAGATTAAATAAATTCCCACCGAAGGTTGGAACGTCTCAAATAGACTTCGTAATCATCCTAAGGCTTAATATCTGGAAAAAAATCAATGTCATATGTCTTAATGTCTGTGTGATTGATTTTCCAATTAGATCAAACGACCGCAAAGCCCACGGGCTGGGATAGTGCGTGAGGGAAAAGGGAAAGGAAGGAAGGAAGGAGAAGAATGGGACGGGCGAGGGAGAGTAAGTGTGGGAAGAGAGAAGGTGGAGATTAAAAGGGTATATGATTAAACTGAGGAGGATAGATTTATTGAGGGAGATGAGCCTTTGAAGGGACTAAATGAGGGAGTGGATGTGGGAGGGATGCAGGGATTGTTGGAGGAGATATGAACAGATGGCTAGACGTACGGCAGTTTAATGATGTGTGAAATACGAGGAAGCCTTAATGTAATCGGTAATAATAGATAAAATAGATAAACAGATGAGAGAGAGAGAGACTATAGCAATCATTAATGGAAGAGAAGGGTTGACTTCGGAGGTTCCATGAACCCATTCCATTACAGGTGAGAGACGGACGGGGCTGCAAACCCATCCCAGAAACACTACACCAAAAGGAATTAATCTACGGACACGGACCTATAAGGTGTAGACTACAATAAAACTACAAACCAACAACAGAAAAAAAATAGATAACATGTTTATTTTCAATACATATCAAATGAATTATGAAATCTTAAAGATCCCTTCCATGACAAAGTAAAAAATAATATAGATTTAATCTTTTTATTTATTGAGCAATATCTTGCTTTAAAACGAAAATGATTAGACAGCAGATCACGCCCGACTTAATCACCTTTCCCTGGAAGGCCAGGTGCTAAGGTTTGGAGCAAGATGCCATCTTCCCTTGGAGGTCAAGGAGCATGATCAGGAACATGATGTCACCTTTCCTTAGAGGGGTCAGGAAGTAAGATTAGGGGGCGAGATGTCAAAAAGTAGGACAAACAATGCATAAGGATGAAGGAAGAGAAGGTAAATTAATAATTAATTAAAACAGTAAATGATAAAGAGTAAAGAAAAATGATGAAAGTGGAAGGGTACTGAAGCAGAGAAAAAGGGACAAAGAATAAAGGTGAAAGCTGTTAAGAAAGGCGAACACAAAAGAGCCAGAGGAAAAGTGAGTTTGAAAAGGAGGCAGGAAGTGGAGAACAGAATGAGAGGATTTCGCTAATGCAAATCACTACAAGAAAGAAGATAAATAGGAAAATAGTGAAGAAGGGAGGAGGGAGGTGATTTGAGATAAGGGGCAATGAGTAGGCAGGAGGTGATAAAGTAAGGGTTAATGTGGAGGAAGTTGGGGGGGGGTGGGGGTAATGAGTAAGAGGTAGGGGCAATGAAGAAGTAATGAGAGCAATGCGGGTAATAATGAGGTAATGAGCCAATGGGAACGTAGTGAGAATGGAAATGGAGTGGTGGAGAGGCAGTGGGGAGAGAGCAATAAGGAAGCAGAGGAGGGGAGCGTAGTGGGGGGAGGAAAGTGGAGGCACTTGGTAATGCCATGGTGGCAAATGACAGGAATAGCAGAGCCTCGTGTGTGTGTGTGTGTGTGTGTGTGTGTGTGTGTGTGTGTGTGTGTGTGTGTGTGTGTGTGTGTGTGTGTGTGTGTGTGTGTGTGTGTGTGTGTGTGTGGGCATCCACTGAGGATTACGTTGCTTGATCATAAAATAGCATCGATATTTCTGACGATGTTCTCAGTTCTATACACATTTACCAGCGCATGTATTTCCACATACACCGGGTAAATACATAAACAAGCGAATATATATTTATATATATATATATATATATATATATATATATATATATACACACACACACATTGCAATAAATTATTTTTGACGGTGTAACAAGTTAAGTGAGTAACTCTGAAATTTGTTATTATAAGCTGACGAACAAAACTAACCATTCCAAGATCCCGGAAGTTTCCGTCCAAATGTCTGGAAAAGTTGATCTCACATTAATCGCACATCCATCGAAAGCATCAAGCACCGTCCCCCTTAACCTTCCCTCACACTTCAAAATACACCCTCCCACCCACCCATTCCTCTCCTACACCTCAATACCCGTCCATCCCTTCTACTTCCCTCCTCCCTCCTCATACCTCAACACTCCATTTCTTCTCCTCCCCCTCACACCTCAACACCGATCATGCCCCTCATAACTACGTTTCTCATTTCATCTCGAATCTCCCAGTCGAACACATGTTGACTATAGCCCTTGTTATGATCCATATATCACCTCTTAAACCCTTTCTACCCGCTCGCCTGCCACCCTCTTCACAATGCCACCATCCACCTTATACATAACATCTACTTCCTTACCATCCACACCGCCTTCCCAACACCCATTCCACCTTCTCCACCCCAACACCTACTCCACATAATCGCCTTATAGATTCCCTTATACAAATCTCGATCTCACAGAGAGAAAAATCGAACCAATCCCACAGTTACGCTCCTAATCACGTTCCTACTGTCCCCCCCCCTCCCCTTCCCTCCTCCCACTTCCCCCTCCCAACAGTAATGACCTTTAGCAACATTACGAGTTTCGAGAGATCACCTTTGGGCCATCCTAAACTGGTACCTTTCCAGGTGAGGTTGTCTCTTCTATAATAAATGTTTGTTGTCTATACATTTCTTTAATAATAATAAATAAATAATATTATATTATATATATATATATATATATATATATATATATATATATATATATATATATATATATATATATATATATATATATATATGCCTATACTTGCATAAACCACAAGTGAAGATTAACAATCTTTGGACAACACCCACCAGTGGGCCTCGAACCCAGAAAACACAACTACCTTCCTGTAGCTGCCATAGGTGTAGTGGGTTAAGGCGTACTAGTTATGGCAGCTACTGGAAGGTAGTTGTGCTTTCTGGGTTCGAGGCCCACTGGTGGGTGTTGTCCAAAGATTGTTAATCTTCACTTGTGGTTTATGCAAGTATAGGCTTATAGCATGGACATGAGTTCTCTCACATTAACAGGGGCTTGATGAAAAACGCAGAGTAACCTCTCACTTGTCTAGTGCCCTCGGGAAGTGGAGATATTTGAGGTGTATATATATCTCGAAGTCTCTACTTCTTTTGTAGGGTCTGATGGTGTAGTGGGTTAAGGCGTACTAGTTATGGCAGCTACTAGAAGGTAGTTGTGCTTTCTGGGTTCGAGGCCCACTGGTGGGGATTATATATATATATATATATATATATATATATATATTTGTTTGCACAATTGTATTATCGTCTATATATTGTGAACACGAGGAGAATCAGCGTTAGTTTTCACTGAAGGCGTGAGGGGTAGGGACGTGCGTCGGAATCAAGTGCCTTTCATGAATACCAAATACGGCTTCGGCTGCGTCAGGCTCCTCCTGCCCCCCCCCCCTCTTACCCCCACCCCCCCCCACCTTGCTATGGCCCCTTCAACCAGGGAATAAGAATGATTTCTCTTTTCAGCCACGCCTTACGTAAAATAGTTTTCTCTATCTGATAATAATTATTCTTCAATTATCTCTTCTGTGTTGGGGGTAAATATGTTGTACGGTATATTTAAATGGCTCTATTGCCAATAAGACAAATTCAACGATTCTCTCAGCAAATGACATAAATCTAAAGAAATCATATTTGTGCTTGGTTAGATCAAATATGATTTTTACGCTTAATAACTTAGATATATTTTTGCTGTCATACGATATACGACATAAATAAGAAAATAGTTTTTTTTAATATCATACAATTAAGCGCAATGATTCTGTTCTCTAGTTTTTATCGTGTTTAAATTTTAAATTATGTGTTGAAATAGTTTTAATAAATTATTCCCCTCATCGTATCAAACATCTTTGAATTTCTAACACTGAAGAAGTTTTTTTTCTATCTTAGTTACTCAGAAACGTCTCTATGATACTTCGTTATGCTGGTATCATACCTCAATCTATAATTTCAATCTATGATACCTCGCTATGCTGTTCTATGTTTTTAACATTCCTTTGTTTACTTTGCAAATTATCGTTAAAACCTTATATGTCATTATCATGTCCCCACCCCATATTATTCCTCCCCTCTTGGACGAAATGACTCGTTACTGTGTGGAAGACTCAACTTAAAATATTAAGCGCCATAAATACTGATGTTGTAATAAGAACATATACTGTAAAATAATTATTTCCCAACAGCACAGTATATTTTACAGCCTTTTACAAGGCAAACTACAAATGTTCTTAGAGCATCTTCGTTCATTACAAATTTACAATATTAGGAAGAGCCCTTCTATGCCCCTGAAAGCTGTAAAATCAGCAGGCATTAGAAATGAAAAGATTCAGTACATAAATAGTGTATCAAGGGATAAAATGCACAAGGGCCGTGACGAGGATTCGAACCTGCGTCCGAAAGCATCCCAGACGCTGCCTTAATCGACTGAGCTAAGAGGTTTAACATCCACTTCAGTGTATATATACACTAAGAGTTTACTTTAGTCCTGAAGTAAGTTCATTACTGAAGTGTTCTTGCTGGTTGGTCAGTAAGCTATTGTGGTGGCCTCAAAATACCTTCCTGAGGTTGTTAGACTAAAAAGTCCAGTCCTAAACACAAATAAAAACAGGTAAATTATAAAAGACGACTGGAAAAATTAAGTACAGATGATGAGTCGATGAAATACATAAAATTATGAGAGATAATGACAAGGCGAGACAAAAACATGGAAGAGAGAGAGAGAGAGAGGTTGATGAAATACGAAAGAAAGAACAAATGAAGAAGGAACGAGACAACAATGAAAAGGAAAGCTAACGCAAGAGGTGCAAGATAAAAAAAAATATAATAAAAATAATTGTATACACACCCCACCATTATGTCATTGTAGACGACATAAACAGCCAATCTTGTCTTTATCACAGTAGCCTTAAACACGAATTACAGGATAAAGGTGGCAGTTCCGAGAGAAGTCCTGACCAATTCCAGTAACTGGGGTGTGCTTTGGGTGTTGGGCGAGAATTACCTGAATACTTCACAAGGCTCTGGATCTCCATTATTTATTGGGGCTACTCAGGGGCTGGTGGCGCAGCTGAGTGTCCCCGCTGCTGAGTGTCCCCGCCTGCTGAGTGTCCCCGCCTGCTGAGTGTCCCCGCCTGCTGAGTGTCCCCGCCTGCTGAGTGTCCCCGCCTGCTGAGTGTCCCCGCCTACTGAGTGTCCCCGCCTGCTGAGTGTCCCCGCCTGCGCCTGGGTGGCTACCACACCCCCTACCGGTAAAATTCCCCCTGGAGAGAAATATGTCGGCAGCAAAATCTTAGTTCAGAGGGATCTTTTTTATCCTGTATTCTGTGCGTGTGTGTGTGTGTGTGTGTGTGTGTGTGTGTGTGTGTGTGTGTGTGTGTGTGTGTGTGTGTGTGTGTGCGTGTGTGTGTGTGCGTGTGTATGTGTGTGTGTGGCCTGACACAATTATGCACACAACACTGCATCACACTACCATGTTTGTTGTGTTTCTGTGTATATAAAATTAAGGAAGTTTATGCACATCTTGTTCAAATATCTTGCATATAATCTTCATTAGAAAGGTTAACATAGGAGCATGGATATACATTATCCTTAAAATTAGACCAAGATAAGGAGTAAGAAAACCAGTGAAATGTGATGTTGTCCACCTTCTGAGATATGTAAGGAAACGATCCAGTCTACGTCTGAACTCTGGGGGTCATTGTGTGTGTAAACTGCTAATGCGTGTCGAAGTTGTGAGCTCAGGTCCGGGGCTTCACTCTCTCATTATGCTACTCTACGTTATGAGTAGTAAGAGCCAGAGTGCACTTTCTGGGATATGCGTCTGGGTCAAGTGAGAGGTCCAGGGGCCTCAACTGTTGAGTATTTCTAGCCCTCTGATTGAATGACAATTGGCCATCAGTTATCGTATCTAGTTTTTAAAATGCATATGAGGTTTGTATTAGATATCTTCCCGTCATATTAATTTCACTGTTCACCACTCTCTAGCACTGAAGAAGTGTTTTCTTACATTCCAGAGACTCTTCTCTTATGTTCCGCCATGTTCTCTCGTCCTGTTGCTGTTCAGCTTCTATATATCTCCCCTATTTCCCTAGCCAGTTCCCCATGAGAATCTTGCACATCTCAATCATGTCACTCATCTCCCATCTCTTTTACCGCATTAGAGTTAGATTATGTCACAGTTTTCCGCATACTTTATCCTTCTTAGCTCTTGGACCAGTCTTGTAGCAACTCCCTGAACCTCTGACCACACGTAATGTCTTTCTCTAGTACCTGAACTGAACAACGGAGTACAGAACTAGGTTGTCCTGATTCTCCTCGTCAAATCTGAATCATCTACCAAGCAACCCAACGCAGTCGAGTTCTTCATCTATAGTATACTTTATGAATAACACAGACCAAGCATAAATATTTTTGTTACTTGTGTAATTTCTCCATTCAGGTTTATCTCTTATCCTTCGTCTCCTACTTGTAAAGAAGCAGAGCAGTCTACCCATTTTGAAGCTGTTCTAGTCATTCCCATTTAGGTTATTAGATTAAAATGAATTAAAAAAGATTTGTTGTACAAACTTATAAACTCAAATAGGTTTGTCCGGCAAGCTCTCACTTCCTTGAACCTGTGTTGGGGGTTTCTTCACAAAGTTGATCCGTTCAAGTGCTAAA
>NC_059654.1:6427794-6674520 GCF_020424385.1 Procambarus clarkii
AAAATGTGACCCATCGCCTATCTCAGTAATTGGCATATTTTCGGTATAAAATTCGTAATTTCAAACTGCGAATACATGCAGAGAGCGAGAATTTGGCTCAGAAATATTGCTCAAGCGTCGAATTTGGGATGTTTGGGATATTTTGAAAACTGCAGAGAGGGTTTGGGTTATCAAAATGTGATCCATCGCCAAACCTATCTCAGTAATTTGCATATTTTCGGTATAAAAAGTCGTAATTTCAAACTACGAATACGTGCAGAGAGCCAGAATTTGGCTCCAAAATATGGATCAAGGGTCGAATTGTTGATGTTTGGGATATTTTGAAAACTGCAGGGGGGTTTGGGCAAAATGTCACCCATCGCTGCTCGCAGTAATTGGCATATTTTCGGTATAAAAAGTCGTAATTTCAAACTGCGAATTCGTGCAGAGAGCCAGAATTTGGCTCCAAAATATGGGTCAAGGGTGAAATTTGGGATGTTTGGGATAATTTTTAAAACTGCAGTGGCTGTTTGGGCAAAATGTGACCCATCGCTGCTCTCAGAAATTTGCATTTTTTCGGTATAAAAAGTCGTAATTTCAAACTGCGAATACGTGAAGAGAGCCAGAATTTGGCTCCAAAATATGGATCAAGGGTCGAATTTGGGATGTTTAGGATATTTTGAAAAGTGCAAGGGCTGTTTGGGCAAAATGTGACCCATCGCCACTCACAGTAATTGGCATATTTTCGCTATAAAAGTCGAAAGTTCAAACTGCGAATACGTGCAGAGAGCGAGAATTTGACTCCAAAATATGGATCAAGCGTCGAATTTGGGATGTTTGGGATATTTTGAAAACTGCAGGGAGGGTTTGGCTAAAATGTGACCCATCGCTGCTCTCAGTAATTAGCATATTTTCGGTGTAGAAAGTCGTAATTTCAAACTGCGAATTCGTGCAGAGAGCCAGAATTTGGCTCCAAAATATGGCTCAAGGATCGAATTTGGGATGTTTGGGATATTTTGAAAACTGCAGGGGCTGTTTGGGCAAAATGTGACCCATCGCTGCTCTCAGTAATTGGCATTTTTTCGGTATAAAAATTCGAAATTTTAAACAGCGAATACGTGCAGAGAGCCAGAATTTGGCTCCAAAATATGGCTCAAGCGTCGAATTTGGGATGTTTGGGATATTTTGAAAACTGCAGGGGCTGTTTGGGCAAAATGTGACCCATCGCCGATCTCAGTAATTGGCATATTTTCGGTATAAAAAGTCGTAATTTCAAACTGCGAATACGTGCAGAGAGCCAGAATTTGGCTCCAAAATATGGCTCAAGCGTCGAATTTGGGATGTTTGGGATATTTTGAAAACTGCAGGGAGGGTTTGGGCAAAATGTGACCCATCGCTGGTTGATCTCAGTAATTTGCATATTTTCGGTATAAAAAGTCGTAATTTCAAACTGCGAATAAATGCAGAGAGTCAGAATTTGGCTCCAAAATATGGCTCAAGGCTCGAATTGTGGATGTTTGGGATATTTTGAAAACTGCAGGGGGGTTTGGGCAAAATGTGACCCATCGCTGCTCTCAATAATTGGCATATTTTCGGTAACAAAAATCGTAATTTCAAACTGCGAATACGTGCAGAGAGCCAGAAATTGGCTTCAAAATATGGATCAAGAGTCGAATTTGGAATGTTTGGGATATTTTAAAAACTGCAGGGGGGTTTGGGCAAAATGTGACCCATCGCCACTCACTGTAATTGGCATATTTTCGGTATAAAATTCGAAGTTTCAAACTGCGAATACATGCAGAGAGCGAGAATTTGGCTCAAAAATATTGCTCAAGCGTCGAATTTGGGATGGTTGGGATATTTTAAAAACTGCAGAGAGGGTTTGGGCAAATTGTGACCCATTGCCTATCTCAGTAATTTGCATATTTTCGGTATAAAATGTCGTATTTTCAAACTGCGAATACGTGCAGAGAGCCCGAATTTGGCTCCAAAATATGGCTCAAAGGTGAAATTTGGGATGTTTGGGATAATTTTTAAAACTGCAGGGGCTGTTTGGGCAAAATGTGACCCATCGCTGCTCTCAGAAATTTGCATTTTTTCGGTATAAAAAGTTGTAATTTCAAACTGCGAATACGTGCAGAGAGCCAGAAATTGGCTTCAAAATATGGATCAAGAGTCGAATTTGGGATGTTTGGGATATTTTGAAAACTGCAGGGGCTGTTTGGGCAAAATGTGACCCATCGCTGCTCAGAAATTGGCATTTTTTCCCTATAAAAGTCGAAAGTTCAAACTGCGAATACGTTCAGAGAGCGAGAATTTGGCTCCAAAATAAGACTCAAGGGTCAAATTTAAGATGATTGGGTTATTTTGAAAACTACAGGGGGGGATTAGGGCAAAATGTGACCCATCGCCTCTCTCAGTAATTGGCATATTTTCGGTATAAAAAGTCGTAATTTCAAACTGCGAATAGGTGCAGAGAGCGAGAATTTGGCTCCAAAATATTGCTTAAGCGTCGAGTTTGGGATGTTTGGGATATTTTGAAAACTGCAGGGAGGGTTTGGGCAAAATGTGATCCATCGCCACTCACTGTAATTGGCATATTTTCGGTATAAAATTCGTATTTTCAAACTGCGAATACGTGCAGAGAGCCAGAATTTGGCTCCAAAATATGGCTCAAGGGTCGAATTTGGGATGTTTAGGATATTTTGAAAAGTGCAGGGAGGGTTTGGGCAAAATGTGACATATCGCCACTCACAGTAATTTGCTTATTTTCGCTATAAAAGTCGAAAGTTCAAACTGCGAATACGTGCAGAGAGCCAGAATTTGGCTCCAAAATATGGCTCAAGCGTCGAATTTGGGATGTTTGGGATATTTTGAAAACTGCAGTGGGGTTTGGGCAAAATGTGACCCATCGCCACACAGAGTAATTGGCATATTTTCGGTATAAATGTCGTAATTTCAAACTGCGAATACATGCAGAGAGCCAGAATTTGGCTCCTAAATATGGCTCAAGCGTCGAATTTGGGATGTTTGGGATATTTTGAAAACTGCAGGGGCTGTTTGGGCAAAATGTGACCTATCGCTGATCTCAGTATTTGGCATTTTTTCGGTATAAAAAGTCGAAATTTCAAACAGCTAATACGTGCAGAGGGCCAGAATTTGGCTCCAAAATATGGCTCAAGCGTCGAATTTGGGATGTTTGGGATATTTTGAAAACTGCAGGGAGGGTTTGGGCAAAATGTGACCCATCGCTGCTCTCAATAATTGGCATATTTTCGGTAACAAAAATCGTAATTTCAAACTGCGAATACGTGCAGAGAGCCAGAAATTTGCTTCAAAATATGGCTCAAGAGTCGAATTTGGGATGTTTATGATATTTTAAAAACTGCAGGGGGGTTTGGGCAAAATGTGACCCATCGCCACTCACAGTAATTGGCATATTTTCGGTATAAAAGTCGTAGTTTCAAACTGCGAATACATGCAGAGAGCGAGAATTTGGCTCAAAAATATTGCTCAAGCGTCGAATTTGGGATGGTTGGGTTATTTTAAAAACTGCAGAGAGGGTTTGGGCAAAATGTGATCCATTGCCTATCTCAGTAATTTGCATATTTTCGGTATAAAATGTCGTAATTTCAAACTGCGAATACGTGCAGAGAGCCCGAATTTGGCTCCAAAATATGGCTCAAAGGTGAAATTTGGGATGTTTGGGATAATTTTTAAAACTGCAGGGGCTGTTTGGGCCAAATGTGACCCATCGCTGCTCTCAGAAATTTGCATTTTTTCGGTATAAAAAGTCATAATTTCAAACTGCGAATACGTGCAGAGAGCCAGAATTTGGCTCCAAAAAATGGCTCAAGGGTCGAATTTGGGATGTTTGGGATATTTTGAAAACTGCAGGGGCTGTTTGGGCAAAATGTGACCCATCGCTGCTCAGAAATTGGCATTTTTTCCCTATAAAAGTCGAAAGTTCAAACTGCGAATACGTTCAGAGCGCGAGAATTTGGCTCCAAAATAAGACTCAAGGGTCAAATTTAGGATGATTGGGATATTTTGAAAGCTACAGGGGGGGATTAGGGCAAAATGTGACCCATCGCCTCTTTCAGTAATTGGCATATTTTCGGTATAAAAAGTCGTAATTTCAAACTGCGAATAGGTGCAGAGAGCGAGAATTTGGCTCCAAAATATTGCTCAAGCGTCGAGTTTGGGATGTTTGGGATATTTTGAAAACTGCAGGGAGGGTATAGTTAAAATGTGATCCATCGTTGCTCTCAGTAATTGGCATATTTTCGGTATAAAAAGTCGTAATTTCAAACGGCGATTACGTGCAGAGAGCCAGATTGGCTCCAAAATATGGCTCAAGGGTCGAATTTGGGATGTTTGGGATATTTTGAAAACTGCAGGGGGGTTTGGGCAAAATGTGACCATTCGCCACTCACAGTAATTGGCATATTTTCGCTATAAAAGTCGTAATTTCAAACGGCGAATATGAGCAGAGAGCCAAAATTTGGCTCCAAAATATAGCTCAAGCGTCGAATTTGGGATGTTTGGGATATTTTGAAAACTGCAGGGGCTGCTTGGGCAAAATGTGATCCATCGCTGCTCTCAGTAATTGGCATTTTTTCGGTATAAAAATTCGAAATTTTAAACGGCTAATACGTGCAGAGAGCCAGAATTTGGCTCCAAAATATGGCTCAAGCGTCGAATTTGGGATGTTTTGGATATTTTGAAAACTGCCGGGAGGATTTGGACAAAATGTGATCCATCGCCGATTTCGGTAATTGTCATATTTTCGGTATAAAAGTCGAAATTTCAAACTGCGAATACATGCAGAGAGCGAGAATTTGTCTCAGAAATATTGCTCAAGCGTCGAATTTGGGATTTTTGGGATATTTTGAAAACTGCAGAGAGGGTTTGGGCAAAATGTTATCCATTGCCTGGTTGATACCTGGTTGATGGGGTATCCCAAAATATCCCAAGCCTATCTCAGTAATTTGCATATTTTCGGTATAAAAGTCGAAAGTTCAAACTGCGAATACGTGCAGAGAGCGAGAATTTGGCTCCAAAATATGGATCAAGCTTCGAATTTGGGATGTTTGGGATATTTTGAAAACTGCAGGGAGGGTTTGGGCAAAATGTGACCCATCGCCGCTCTTAGTAATTGGCATATTTTCGGAAAAAAAAAATCGTAATTTCAAACGGCGAATACGTGCAGAGAGCGAGAATTTGGCTCCAAAATATGGCTCAATCTTCCAATTTGGGATGTTTGGGATATTTTGAAAACTGCAGTAGGGTTTGAGCAAAATGTGACCCATCGCCACTCAGAGTAATTGGCATATTTTCTGTATAAAAGTCGTAATTTCAAACTGCGAATACAAGCAGAGAGCCAGAATTTGGCTCCCAAATATGGCTCAAGCGTCGAATTTGGGATGTTTGGGATATTTTGAAAACTGCAGGGGCTGTTTGACCAAAATGTGACCCATCGCTGATCTCAGTAATTGGCATTTTTTCGGTATAAAAAGTCGAAATTTCAAACAGCGAATACGTGCAGAGGGCCAGAATTTGGCTCCATAATATGACTCAAGCGTCGAATTTGGGGTGTTTGGGATATTTTGTAAACTGCAGGGGCTGTTTGGGCAAAATGTGACCCATCGCTGATCACAGTAATTGGCATATATTGGATATAAAAGTCGAAATTTCAAACTGCGAATAAATGCAGAGAGCCAGAATTTCTCTCCAAAATATGGCTCAAGGCTCGAATTGTGGATGTTTGGGATATTTTGAAAACTGCAGGGGGGTTTGGTCAAAATGTGACCCATCGCTGCTCTCAAAAATTGGCATATTTTCGGTAACAAAAATCGTAATTTCAAACTGCGAATACGTGCAGAGAGCCAGAAATTGGCTTCAAAATATGGATCAAGGGTCGAATTTGGGATGTTTGGGATATTTTAAAAACTGCAGGGGGGTTTGGGCAAAATGTGACCCATCGCCACTCACAGTAATGGCATATTTTCGGTATAAAAGTCGTAGTTTCAAACTGCGAATACATACAGAGAGCCCGAATTTGGCTCCAAAATATGGCTCAAGCGTCGAATTTGGGATGGTTGGGATATTTTGAAAACTGCAGAGAGGGTTTGGGCAAAATGTGATCCATTGCCTATCTCAGTAATTTGCATATTTTCGGTATAAAATGTCGTAATTTCAAGCTGCGAATACGTGCAGAGAGCCCGAATTTGGCTCCAAAATATGGCTCAAGGGTCGAATTTGGGATGTTTGGGATATTTTGAAAACTGCAGGGGCTGTTTGGGCAAAATGTGACCCATCGCTGCTCAGAAATTGGCGTTTTTTCCTTAAAAAATTCGAAAGTTCAAACTGCGAATACGTGCAGAGAGCGAGAATTTGGCTCCAAAATAAGACTCAAGGGTCAAATTTAAGATGATTGGGATATTTTGAAAACTACAGGGTGGGATTAGGGCAAAATGTGACCCATCGCCGCTCTCAGTAATTGGCATATTTTCGGTATTAAAAGTCGTAATTTCAAACTGCGAATAGGTGCAGAGAGCGAGAATTTGGCTCCAAAATATTGCTCAAGCGTCGAGTTTGGGATGTTTGGGATATTTTGAAAACTGCAGGGAGGGTTTGACTAAAATGTGACCCATCGCTGCTCTCAGTAATTAGCATATTTTCGGTGTAGAAAGTCGAAATTTCAAACTGCGAATTCATGCCGAGAGCCAGAATTTGGCTCCAAAATATGGCTCAAGGATCGAATTTGGGATGTTTTGGATATTTTGAAAACTGCAGGGAGAGGTTGGGTCAAAATGTGATCCATCGTCGCTCTGAGTAATTAGCATATTTTCGGTACAAAAAGTCGTAATTTCAACCTTTTAATGCGTGCAGAGGGCCAGAATTTGGCTCCAAAATATTGTTCAAGGGTCGAATTTGGGATGTTTGGGATATTTGGAAACTGCAGGGGGGTTTGGGCAAAAAGTAACAAATTGCATCTCTCAGGAATTGGCCTATTTTCGGTATAAAAAGTCGTAATCTCAAACTGCAAATACGTGCAGAGGGCCAGAATTTGCCTCCAAAATTTGGCTCAAGCGTTGAATTTGGGATGTTTGGGACATTTTGAAAACTGCAGGGAGGGTTTGGGCAAAATGTGATTAATGGTAGCTCTCAGTAATTGGCATATTTTCGGAATATAAATTCGTAATTTCAAACTACTAATACGTGCTGAGAGCCAGAATTTGGCTCCTAAATATGGCTCAAGCGTCGAATTTGGGATGTTTGGGATATTTTGAAAACTGCAGCGTGTGTTTGGGCAAAATGTGACCCATCGCCGCTCGCAGTAATTGGAATATTTTCGGTATAAAAAGTTGTAATTTAAAACAGGAAATACGTGCAGAGAGCCAGAATTTGGCTCCAAAATATGGCTCAAGGGTCCAATTTAGGATGTTTGGGATATTTTGAAAACTGCAGGGGTGGTTGGGGCAAAATGTGACCCATCGCTGCTCTCAGTAATTGGCCTATTTTCGGTATAAAAATTCATAATTTCACACTACTAACATGTGCAGAGAGCCAGAATTTGGCTCCAGATTATTGCTCAAGCGTCGAATTTGGAATCTATGGGATATTTTGATAACTGCAGGGAAGGGGGGGGGGGTAAAATGTGACCCATCGCCGCTCTAAGTAATTTGCATTTGAGAGCGGCGGTAAGTCACATTTTGCCCAAACCCACCTGCAGTTTTCAAACTATCCCAAACATCCCAAATTCGACCCTTGAGCCATATTTTGGAGCCAAATTCTGGATCTCTGCACGTATTCGCAGTTTGAAATTACGAATTTTGATACCGAAAATATGTTTATTTCTGAAAGCGGCGATGGGTCACATTTTGCCCAAACCCTCCCTGCAGTTTTCAAAATATCCCAAACATATAAAATTCGACGCTTGAGCCATATTTTGGAGCCAAATTCTGGCTCTCTGCACATAATCGCAGTTCGAAATTACGATTTTTTATACCGAAAATATGTTTAGTACTGAGAGCGGCGATGGATCACATTTGCCCAAACCCTCCCTGCAGTTTTCAAAATATCCCAAACATTCCAAATTCAAGATTTGAGCCATATTTTCGAGCCAAATTCTGGCTTTCTGCACGTATTCGCAGTTTGAAATTACGAAGAATTATACCGAAAATATGCCAATTACTGAAAGCGGCGATGAATCACATTTTGCCCAAACCCTCCCTGCAGTTTTCAAAATATTTTAAACATCCTAAATTCGACCCTTGAGCCATATTTTGGAGCCAAATTCTGGCTCCAAATTCGACCCTTGAGCCATATTTTGGAGCCAAATTCTGGCTTTCTGCACATTTTCGCAGTTTGAAATTACGACATTTTATACCGAAAATATGCCAATTATTGAAAGCGGTGATGGGTCATATTTTGCCCCCCCCCTGCAGTTTTAAAAAACATCCAAAACAACCCAAATTCGACGCTTGAGCCATATTTTGGAGCCAAATTCGGGCTCTCTGCACGTATTCGCAGTTTGAAATTACGACTTTTTATACCGAAAATATGCCAATTACTGAGAGCAGCGGTGGGTCACATGTTGCCTAAACCCCCTTGCAGTTTTCAAACTATCCCAAACATCCCAAATTCGACCCTTGAGCCATATTTTGGAGCCAATTTCTGCTTCTCTGCACGTATACGTAGTTTGAAATTACGACTTTTTATACCGAAAATATGTTTAGTTCTGAAAGTGGCGATTGATCACATTTTGCCCAAACCCTCCCTGCAGTTTTCAAAAAATATCCCAAACATCCCAAATTCGACGCTTGAGCCATATTTTAGAGCCAAATTCTGTCTCTCTGCTCGTATTCGCAGTTTGAAATTACGACTTTTTATACCGAAAATTTATTTAGTACTGAGAGCGGCGATGGATCACAATTTGCCCAAACCCTCCCTGCAGTTTTCGAAATATCCCAAACATCCCAAATTCGACGCTTGAGCCATATTTTGGAGCCAAATTCTGGCTCTCTGCTCGTATTCGCAGTTTGAAATTACGAATTTTTATACCGAAAATATGCCAATTACTGAAAGCGGGCATGGATGATATTTTGCCCAAACCCTCCTTGCAGTTTTCAAAATATCCCAAACATCCCAAAATCGACCATTGAACAATATTTTGGAGCCAACTTCTGGCTCTCTACACGCATTCGCAGTTTGTAATTACGACTTTTTACACCGAAAATATGCCAATTACTGAGAGCATCGATGGGTCACATTTTGCCAAAAATCCCCCTGCAGTTTTCAAAATATCTCAAACATCCCAAATTCAACGCTTGATCTATATTTTGGAGCCAAATTTTGGATCTCTGCACGTATTCGCAGTTTGAAATTACGAATATTTACACCGAAAATATGCCAATTACTGAGATCGGCGATGGGTCACATTTTGCCCAAACCCCCCCTGCAGTTTGAAAAATATCCCAAACATCCCAAATTCGACACTTGAGCCAATTTTTTGAGCCAAATTCTGGGTTTCTGCACGTATTCGCAGTTTGAAATTACGACTTTTCTCACCAAAAATATGCCATTTACTGAGAGCAGCGTTGGGTCACATTTTGCCCAAACCCACCTGCAGTTTTGAAACTATCCCAAACATCCGAAATTCAGTCTTTGAGCCATATTTTGGAGCCAAATTCTGGCTCTCTGCACGTATTCGTAGTTTGAAATTACGAATTTTGATACCGAAAATAAGTTTATTTCTGAAAGCGGCGATGAAACATATTTTGCCCAAACCCTTCCTGCAGTTTTCAAAATATATCAAACATCCAAAATTTGACGCTTGAGCCATATTTTGGAGCCAAATTCTGGCTCTCAGCACGTATTCGCAGTTTGAAATTACGAATTTTTATACCGAAAATATGTTTAGTACTGAGAGCGGCGATTGATCACATTTTGCCTAAACCCTCCCTGCAGTTTTCAAAATATCCCAAATATCTCAAATTCAACACTTGAGCCATATTTTCGAGCCCAATTCTGGCTTTTTGCACGTATTCACAGTTTGAAATTTTGACGAATTATACCAAAAATATGCCAATTACTGAAAGCGGCGATGAATCACATTTTGCCCAACCCCTCCCTGCAGTTTTCAAAATATCTCAAACATCCCAAATTCGACCCTTGAGCCGTATTTTGGAGCGAAATTCTGACTCTCTGCACATTTCGCAGTTTGAAATTACGACATTTTATACCGAAAATATGCCAATTACTGAAAACGGCGATGGGTCACATTTTGCCCCTCCCCCCTGCAGTTTTTAAAAACATCTCAAACATCCCAAATTCGACACTTGAGCCTTATTATGGAGCCAAATTCTCTCTCTCTGCACGTATTCGTAGTTTGAAATTACGACGAATTATACCGGAAATATGCCAATTACTGAAAGCGGCGATGGGTCACATTTTGCCCAAAACCCCCTGAAGTTTTCAAAATATCCCAAACATCCAAAATTCGACGCTTGAGCCATATTTTGAAGCCAAATTCTAGCTCTCTGCACGTATTTGCAGTTTGAAATTACGACTTTTTATACCGAAAATAAGCCAATTACTGAAAGCGGCGATGAACCACATTTTGCCAACCCTCCATGCAGTTTTCAAACTATCCCAAACATCCCAAATTCAACGCTTGAGCTATATTTTGGAGCCAAATTCTGGCTCTCTGCACGTACTCGCAGTTTGAAATTACGACTTTATGAAATTATGAAAATAAGCCAATTACTTAAAGCGTCGATGGATCACATTTTGCCCAAACCCTCTTTGCAGTTTTAAAAATATCCCAAACATGCCAAATTCGACGCTTGAGCCATATTTTGGAGCCAAATTCTGGCTCTCTGCACGTATTCGCAGATTGAAATTACGAAATTTATTCCGGAAATACGCCAATTACTGAGAACAGCGATAGATCACATTTTGCCCAAACCCTCCCTGCAGTTTTCAAAATATCCCAAACATCCCAAAGTCGACGCTTGAGCCATATTTTGAAGAAAAATTCTGGCTCTCTGTACGTATTCGCCGGTTTAAGCTACGACTTTTTATACTGAAAATAAGCCAATTACGGAAAGCGGCGATGGATCATATTTTGCCCAAACCCTCCCTGCAGTTTCAAAATATCAGAAACATCCCAAATTGAAAGTTTGAGCAATATTTTGGAGCCAAATTCTAGCTCTCTGCACATATTCGCTGTTTAAAATTACGAATTTTTATACCGAAAATATGTTACTGAGAGCGGGGATAGGTCACATGCAGCCCAAAACCCCCCCTGCAGTTTTTAAAAAATCTCAAACATCCCAAATTCGACCCTTGAACCTCATTTTGGAGCCAAATTCTGGCTCTTTGCATGTATTCGCAGTTTGAAACTACGACTTTTTATACTGAAAAAATGACAATTATTGAAAGCGGCAATGGATCACATTTTGCCCAAACCCTCACTGCAGTCTTCAAAATATCCCAAACATCCCAAATTCGACGCTTGAGCCATATTTGGGAGCCAAATTCTGGCTCTCTGCACGTATTCGCAGTTTGAAATTATGATTTTTATACCGAAAATATGCCAATTACTGTGAGCGGCGATAGGTCACATTTTGCCCAAACTCCCGTGCAGTTTTCAAAACGTCCTAAACATCCAAAATTCGACCATTGAGCCATATTTTGGAGCCTTATTTTTGCTTTCTGCACGTATTCGCAGTTTGAACTTACGATTTTTTATACCGAAATAATGCCAATTACTGAAAGAAGCGATGGATCACATTTGGCCCAAACCCTCCCTGCAGTTTTCAAAATATCTCAAACATCCCAAATTTGACCCTTGAACCATATTTTGGAACAATATTTTGGCTCTCTGCATGTATTCGCAATTTGAAATCACGACATTTTATACCGAAAAAATGCCAATTACTGAATGCGGCGATGGGTCACATTTTGCCCAAACCCTCCTTGCAGTTTTCAAAATATCCCAAACATCCAAATTTCGACCCTTGAGCAATGTTTTGGAGCCAAATTTTTGCTTTCTGCACGTATTCGTAGAATAAATTTACGACTTTTTATACCAAAATAATGCCAATTACTGAAAGTAGCGATGGATCATATTTTGCCCAAACCCTCCTTGCAGTTTTCAAAATATCCCAAACATCCAAATTTCGACCCTTGAGCCATATTTTGGAGCCAATTTCTGGCTCTCTTCACGTACTCGCAGTTTTAAATTACGACTTTTTATACTGAAGATATGCCAATTTTTGGGAGTGGAGATGGGAAACATTTTGCCCAAATCCCCCTTGCAGTTTTTAAAATATCCCAAACATCTCAAATTCGACGCTTGAGCCATATTTTGGAGCCAAATTCTGGCTTTCTGCACGTATTCACAGTTTGAAATTATGACTTTTTATGCCGAAAATATGCCAATTACTGTTAGCGGCGATGGATCACATTTTGCCCAAACACCCCCTGCAGTTTGCAAATATCCCAAACATCCTAAAATCGTCCCTCAAACCATAATTTGGTTTAAGGGTCGATTTAAGGATAATAATAATAGTTATCCATCTGTGGGCCCAACGGATTTCACCCCTTCCCCACTTTCCAAGGGGCAGGTCTATTCCAGCTATCCAGGGAACCTGTCGAAACAGAGGCAGCTAGAGGAGAGGACACACAATTATTTGTGCCCTGCAGTTACACACCCGTTCCGACAGGCTCGATCGCAATCTATCCAGATGAGAACACGTTCTCTTCCGACTAGACCACGCTGGAGTCGCTGTATGTCTCAAATTTGGTTCCTTTATTTATAGTTAGTATTTTTGGTGTATTGTTTTAATTTTTTAATGACTTAGGCAGAGTGATTTAGTGAGTTGGGGGGGGGGGGGGTCGGGTTGCGTGTGTAGTGGATTGTACGAGATCGTGGTTGGTTAGTATTTATCTAGTTGTGTTCACCTAGTTGTGCTTGCGAGGGTTGAGCTCTGCTCCTTCGGCCCGCCTCTCAAATGTCAATCAATCAATTATTAATAACTAATAAAAAAAAATTCCACACACACACCCAAGAACCAGCCCGTAACAGCTGTCTAACGCCCAGGTACATATTTACTGCTAGGTAACAGAGGGCTTCAGAATGATAGAAACTCTGCTGATTTCCGTTTGTGCCATCACCGGGGGATCGAATGAGCTGGTATTACAAGTCGAGAGCGACGTCCACTCAGCAATAAAGCCCTCTAGTGTGTGTATTGGTGCAAAAGATAATTTGGGAGAGGTTAAGGGAAAGGAATGATGTTTGGTGGCCTTGAAAGCTTTGGAGGGGAGGGGGGTTGCCAGTTATGAATTAAAATTGTTAATAATTTAAGATAGGACATATATGCAAAAGACGTTGCGAGATATAGTAAGAAAAGTGTTTCTGAGTGAGGTTAGGTACTGTGTGACTGACTTGTATGTTAGGAAAAAGAATACTTATTAGAAACTTAGATAATCTTTAGAAATGTTTCTTTGCAAATAGTTGCAAATTATTGTGTAAAAAGCCTATGGTTACCGTACCTTAAACAAACACACGTGAGCACAATTAGTCCACGGGATTCAGAGAGAGTGAGAGTGAACAGCGAAATAGTAAAAAAAATGTGACAATGAGGGGAAACTATGTCATTCAAACCTTAACCATATAAATTACAGTAACACTAACCGAGCGTCCACATACATATTCCAATCAATTTATGTTAACCATTTTAGGGTTGGTTAGGTTCGGTTTTATATCTACGTTAGTTTTAACTCAAATGAAAAGAACTTAACTCATACATAATGAAAAGGATAGTTTTATCATTTCATAACAAAAATATTCGAAAAATCTATAAATTCAGGAAAACTTGGCTTATTAGGCAAATCGTGCCTTGCACACTAGGCCATAATTATAAAATTTATAATTTTTAAACTACGAATACGTGCAGAGACCTAGAATTTGACTCCAAAATATGGCTCAAGCGTCGAATTTGGGATACTTCGAAAACTGCTGGCAGGGTTTGGGCAAAATATGATTCATTGCCGCTTTCAATATTTGGCATTTTTTCGGTATAAAAAGTCGTAGTTTCAAACTGCGAATACATGCAGAGAGCCAGAATTTGGCTCCAAAATATGGCTCAAGGGTCAAATTTGGGATGTTTGGGATATTTTGAAAACTGTAGGGAGGGATTGGGCAAAATGTTGCCCATCGCCGTTCTCAGTAATTGGCGTATTTTCGGTATAAAAATTCGTAATTTAAACCTGCGAATACGTGCAGAGAGCCACATTTTGGCGAAAAAATATAGCTCAAGCGTCGAATTTGGGATGTTTGAGATATTTTAAAAACTGCAAGGGGGGTTTGGGTAAAATGTGACCCATCGTTGCTTTCATTAATTGGCATATTTTCGGTATAAAAATTCGTAATTTCAAACTGCGAATACGGGCAGAGAGCTAGAATTTGGCTCCAAAATATGGCTCAAGGGTCGTATTTCGGATGTTTGGGATATTTTGAAAATTGCAGGAGGGTTTGGGCAAAATGTGATCCATCGCTGCTCTCAGTAATTGGTATATTTTCGGTATAACAAGTCGTAATTTCAAACTGCGAATAAGTGCATAAAGCCAAAATTTGGCTCCATATTATGGCTAAAGGGTCGATTTTAATATGTTTCGGATATTTTGCAAACTGCAGGGGGTATTTGGGCAAAATGTGACCCATCGCTGCTCTCAGTAATTGGCGTATTTTGGTATAAAAAGTCGTAATTTCAAACTGCGAATACGTGCAGAGAGCCAGAATTTGGCTCCAAAATATGGCTCAAGCGTCGAATTTGGGATGTTTTGGATATTTTGAAAACTGCAGGGAGGGTTTGGGCAAATTGTGATCCATCGTCGCTTTCAGTAATTGGCATATTTTCGGTATAAAAAGTCGTAATTTCAAACTGCGAATACGTGCAGAGAGCCAGAATTTGGCTCCAAAATATTGCTCAAGCGTCGAATTTGGGATGTTTGAGATATTTTGAAAACTGCAGGGAGGGTTTGGACAAATTGAGATCCATCACCGCTTTCAGTAATTGGCATATTTTCGGTATAAAATTCGATATTTCGAACGGTGAATACGTGCAGAGAGCCAGAATTTGGCTCCAAAATATTGCTCAAGGTTCAAATTTTGAATGTTTGGGATATTTTGAAAACTGCAGGGGGGTTTGGGCAAAATGTGACCCATCGCCACTCACAGTAATTGGCATATTTTCGCTATAAAAGTCTCAAGTTCAAACTGCGAATACGTGCAGAGAGCGAGAATTTGACTCCAAAATATGGCTCAAGGGTCAAATTTGAGATATTTGGGATATTTTGAAAACTACAGGGGAGGATTTGGGCAAAATGTGACTCATTGCCTCTCTCAGTAATTGGCATATTTTCGGTATAAAAAGTCGTAATTTAAACAGCGAATACGTGCAGAGAGCCAGAATTTGGCTCCAAAATATTGCTTAAGCGAAGAATTTGGGATGTTTGGGATATTTTGAAAACTGCAGGGAGGGTTTGGGCAAAATGTGATCCATCGTCGCTTTCAGTAATTGGCATATTTTCGGTATAAAAAGTCGTAATTTCAAACTGCGAATACGGGCAGAGAGCCAGAATTTGGCTCCAAAATATGGCTCAAGCGTCGAATTTTGGATGTTTGGGATATTTTGAAAACTGCAATGAAGGTTTGGGCAAAATGTGATCCATCGCCACTTTCAGTAATTAGCATATTTTTGGGTATTAAAAGTCGTAATTTAAAACTGCGAATACGTGCAGAGAGCCAGAATTTGACTCCAAAATATGGCTCAAGCTTCGAATTTGAGATGTTTGGGATATTTTGAAAACTGCAGGGATGGTTTGGGCTAAATGTGATCCATCTTTACTGTCAGTAATTGGCATATTATCGGTATAAAAAGTCGTAATTTCAAACTGCGAATATGTGCAGAGAGCCTGAATTTGGCTCTTAAATATGCCTCAAGCGTCGAATTTGGCATGTTTGGGATATTTTGAAAACTAGAGGGGCTGTTTGGGCAAAATGTGACTCGTCGCTGCTCTCAGAAATTTGCATTTTTTCGGTACAAAAAGTCGAAATTTCAAACGGCGAATACGAGCAGAGAGCCAGAAATTGCCTCCAAAATATGGCTCAAGCGTCGAATTTGGAATGTTTTGGATATTTTGAAAACTGCAGGGAAGGCTTGGGCAAAATGTGATCCATCGCTGCTTTCAGTTATTGGCATATTTTCGGTATAAAAAGTCGTAATTTAAAACTGTGAATACGTGCATAGAACCAGAATTTGACTCCAAAATATATCTCAAGCGTCGAATTTGAGGTGTTTGGGATATTTTGAAAACTGCAGGGAGGGATTGGGCAAAATGTGATCCATCGCCGATTTCAGTAATTGGCATATTTTCGGTATAAAAATTCGTAATTTCAAACTGCGAATACGTGCAGAGAGCCAGAATTTGGCTCCAAAATATGGCTTGAGGGTCGAATTTGCGATGTTTGGGATATTTTGAAAACTGCAGGGGAAGTTTGGGCAAAATGTGACCCATCGCCGCTCTCAGTACTTTGCATATTTTCGGTATAAAAAACGTAATTTCAAACTGCAAATACTTGCAGAGTGGCAGAATATGGTTCCAAAATATGATTCAAGCGTCAAATTTGGGATGTTTGGAATATTTTGAAAACTGCAGGGGGGGTTTGGGCAAAATTTGACCCATCGCTGCTGTCAGAAATTTGCATTTTCTCGGTAAAAAAAAGTCGTAATTTCAAACGGCGAATACGTGCAGAGAGCCAGAATTTGGCTCCAAAATATAGCTCAAGGATCGAATTTGGGATGTTTGGGATATTTTAAAAACTGCAGGGAGGGTTTGGGCATAATGTGACCCATCGCATTTTGTATGTTTGGGATACGTGCTCTCTGCACGTATTCGCAGTTTGAACTTTCGACTTTTATAGAGAAAAACTGCCAATTACTGTGAATGGCGATGGGTCACATTTTGCCCAAGCCCCCCCCCCCCCTGCAGTTTTCAGCGATGGGTCACATTTTGCCCAAACCCCCTTGCAGTTTTCAGGATATCCCAAACATCCCAAATTCGACCCTTGAGCCATATTTTGGAGCCAAAATCTGGCTCTCTGCACGTATTCGCAGTTTGAAATTACGACGTTTTATACCGAAAATATGCCAATATCTGAGATAGGCAATGGATCACATTTTGCCCAAACCCTCCCTGCAGTTTCCAAAATATCCCAAACATCTCAAATTCAACGCTTGAGCCATATTTTGGAGTCAAATTTTGGCTCTCTGCACGTATTCACAGTTGGAAATTACGACTTTTTATTCCGAAAATATGCCAATTACTGAAAGCGGAGATGGATCACATTTTGCCCAAACCCTTCCTACAGTTTTCAAAATATCCCAAACAACCCAAATTCGAAGCTTGAGCAATATTTTGGAGCCAAATTCTCGCTCTTTGCACATATTAGCAGTTTGAAATTACGAATTTTTATACCGAAAATATACCAATTACTGTAAGCAGCGATGGGTCACATTTTGCCCAAACCCCCCTGCAGTTTTCGAAATATCCCAAACATCCCAAATTTGACACTAGAGCTATATTTTGGAGCCAAATTCTGGCTCTCTGCTCGTATTTGCAGTTTGAAATTACGAGTTTTTATATCGAAAATATGCCTATTACTGAGATCGGAGATGGGTCACATTTTGCCCACACCCCGCTGCAGTTTTCATAATATACCAAACATCCCAAATTCGACCGTTGAGCAATATTTTGGAGCCAAATTCTTGCGTTATGCACGTATTTGCATATTGAAATTAGTACTTTTTATACCGAAAATATTCCAATTACTGAAAGCGTCGATGGATCACATTTTAACCCATCCCCTCCCTGTAGTTTTCAAAATATCCCAAACCCCCCAAATTTGACCCTTGAGCCATATTTTGGAGCAAAATTCTGTCTCTCTGCACATATTCGCCGTTTTAAATTACGACTTTTTATACCGAGAAAATGCAAATTTCTGAGAGCAGCGATGGGTCATATTTTACCCAAACAGCCCCTGCAGTTTTCAAAATATCCCATACATCCCAAATTCGACGCTTGAGCCATATTTTTGAGCCATATTCTGGCTCTCTGCACGTATTCGCAGTTTGAAATTACGACTTTTTATACCGAAAATATACCAATTACTGAAAGCGGCGATGGATCACATTGTGCCCAAACCCTCATTACAGTTTTCAAAATATCCCAAACAACCCAAATTCGAAACTTGAGCAATATTTTGGAGCCAAATTATGGCTCTCTGCTTGTATTTGCAGTTTGAAATTACGACATTTTATATCAAAAATATGCCTATTACTGAGATCGGAGATGGGTCACATTTTGCCCAAACCCCCTTGCAGTTTTAAAAATATCCCAAACATCCCAAATTCGACCCTTGAGCCAAGTTTTATAGCCAAATTCTGGCTCTCTGCACGTATTCGCAGTTTGAAATTACGACTTTTTATACTGAAAAAATGCTAATTACAGACCAGCGATGGGTCAGATTTGCCAATAACCCCCCTGCAGTTTTCAAAATGCCCCAAACATTCCAAATTAGACCCCTGAGCTTTATTTTGGAGCCAAATTCTTGCTTTATGTACGTATTTGGAGATTGAAATTACTACTTTTTATACCGAAAATATGCTAATTACTGAGAGCGGCGGTGGGTCACAATTTTCCCAAACCCCTCTGAAGTTTTTGAAAATATCTCAAACATCCTAAATTAGACCCTTGAGCTATATTTTGGAGCCAAATGCTGGCTTTCTGTACGTATTCGCTGTTTGAAATTACTACTTTTTATACGGAAAATATGCCAATTACTGAGAGAAGCTATGGATCACATTTTGCCCAAACAGCCCCTGCTGCTTTCAAAATATCCCAAACATCCAAAATTCGACACTTGAGCAATATTTTGGAGATAAATTCTTGCTCTCTGCACATATTCGCAGTTTGAAACTACAACTTTTTATAGCGAAAATATCCCAATTACTGAGAGCAGCGATAGGTCACATTTTACCCAAACCGCACTGTAGTTTTCTAAATATCCCAAACATCCCAAATTCGACCCTTCATCCATATTTTGGAGCCAAATTCTGGCTCTCTGAGCTTATTCGCAGGTTGAAATTTCGAATTTTATACTGAAAATATGCCAATTACTGCGAGCGGCGATGGATCACATTTTGCCCAAACCCTCCCTGCAGTTTTAAAAATATCCCAAACATCCCAAATTCGACCCTTGAGCCAAATTTTGGAGCCAATTTCTGGCTTTCTGCTTGTATTCGCAGTTTGAAATTACGACTTTTTATACCGAAAATATGCCAATTATTGTGAGCGGCGATGGATCACATTTTGACCCAACCCCCTCCCTGCAGTTTTCATAATATACCAAACATCCCAAATTCGACCGTTGAGCCATATTTTGGAGCCAAATTCTTGCTTTATGCACGTATTTGCACATTGAAATTACTACTTTTTATACAGAAAATATTCCAATTACTGAAAGCGACGGTGGATCACATTTTGACGCATCCCCTCCCTGTAGTTTTCAAAATATCCCAAATATCACAAATTCGACCCCTGAGCCATATTTTGGGGCCAAATTCTGGCTCTCTGCACGTATTCGCAGTTTGAAATTACGACTTTTTATACTGAAAAAATGCAAATTACAGACCAGCGATGGGTCACATTTGCCCATAACCCCCCTACAGTTTTCAAAATATCCCAAACACTCCAAATTAAACCCTTGAGCTATATTTTGGAGCCAAATTCTTGCTTTATGCATGTATTTGCAGTTTGAAATTACTACTTTTTATACCGAAAATATGCTAATTACTGAGAGCGGCGATGGGTCACATTTTTCCCAAACCCCTCTGAAGTTTTTGAAAATATCTCAAACATCCTAAATTAGACCCTTGAGCTATATTTTGGAGGCAAATTCTGGCTTTCTGCACGTATTCGCAGTTTGAAATTACTACTTTTTATACGGAAAATATGCCAATTACTGAGACAGGCGATGGATCACATTTTGCCCAAACAGCCCCTGCTGTTTTCAAAATATCCCAAACATCCAAAATTCGACGCTTGAGCAATATTTTGAAGCCAAATTCTCGCTCTCTGCACGTATTCGCAGTTTGAAATCACGACTTTTTGTACCAAAAATATGCCAATTACTGAAAGCGGCGATGGGTCACAGTTTGCCCCCCCCCCTGCAGTTTTCAAAATATCCTTAAATCCCAAATTCGACCCTTGAGTAATATGTTGGAGCCAGATTCTGGCTCTCTGCACGTATTCGCAGTTTGAAATTACGACTTTTTATACCGAAAATATGCCAATTATTGAAAGCGTCGATGGATCACATTTTCCCCAAACCTTCCTTGCAGTTTTCAAAATATCCTAAACATCCAAAATTAAACGCTTGAGCCATATTTTGGAGCCAAATTCGGGTTCTATGCACGTATTCGCCGTTTGAAATTACGACTTTTTATACCGAAAAAATGCAAATTTCTGAGAAGAGCGATTGGTCACATTTTGCCCAAACAACCCCTGCAGTTTTCAAAATATCCCAAACATCCCAAATTCGAAGCTTGAGCCATATTTCGGAGCCAAATTCTTGCTCTCTGCACATATTCGTAGTTTGAAACTACAACTTTTATACCGAAAATATCCCAATTACTGAGAGCAGCGATAGGTCACATTTTACCCAAACTGCACTGTAGTTTTCTAAAAATCCCAAACATCCCAAATTCGACTCTTGATCCATATTTTGGAGCCAAATTCTGGCTCTCTGCGCTTATTCGCAGGTTGAAATTTCGAATTTTATACCGAAAATATGCCAATTACTGAGAGCGGCGATGGATCACATTTTGTCCAAACCCTCCCTGCAGTTTTCAAAATATCCCAAACATCCCAAATTCGAAGCTTGAACAATATTTTGGAGCCAAATTCACGCTCTCTGCACGTCTTCGCAGTTTGAAATTACGACTTTTTATACCAAAAATTTTCCAATTACGGAGAGCAGCGATGGGTCACATTTTGGCAAAACCTTCCCCTGTAGCTTTCAAAATATCCCAAACATTCCAAATTCGACCCTAGAGCCATATTTTGGAACCAAATTCTCTCTCTCTGCACGTATTGGCATTTTGAACTTTTGACTTTTATAGCAAAAATATGTCAATTACTGTGAGTGGCGATGGGTCACATTTTGTTGAAACCCCCCTGCAATTTTCAAAATATTCCATACATCCCAAATTCGAAGCTTGAACAATATTTTGGAGCCAAATTATCGCTCTTTGCACGTATTCGCAGTTTGAAATTACGAATTTTTATACCGAAAATATGCCAATTACCGAGAACAGCGATGAGTCACATATTGCCCAAACCCCCTTGCAGTTTTAAAAATATCCCAAACATCTCAAATTCGACCCTTGAGCCAAATTTTGGAGCAAAATTCTGGCTTTCTGCACGTATTCGCTGTTTGAAATTACGACTTTTTATACCGAGAAAATGCAAATTTCTGAGAGCAGCGATGGGTCAAATTTTGCCCAAACAGCCCCTGCAGTTTTCGAAATATCCCAAACATCCCAAATTCGACACTTGAGCTATATTTTGGAGCCAAATTCTGGCTCTCTGCTTGTATTTGCAGATTGAAATTACGACATTTTATATCGATAATATGCCTATTACTGAGATCAGAGATGGGTCACATTTTGCCCAAACCCCCTTGCAGTTTTAAAATATCCCAAACATCCCAAATTCGACCCTTGAGCCAAATTATCGAGCCAAATTCTGGCTTTCTGCTTGTATTCGCAGTTTGAAATTACGACTTTTTATACCGAAAATATGCCAATTATTGTGAGCGGCGATGGATCACATTTTGACCCAACCACCTCCCTGCAGTTTTCAAAATATCCCAAACATCCCAAATTCGACGCCTCAGCCATATTTTGGAGCCAAATTCTGGCTCTCTTCACGTATTCGCAGTTTGAAATTATCACTTTTTACACCTAAAATATGCCAATTAATGAAAGCGGGGATGCATCACATTTTCCCCAAACCCTCACTGCAGTTTTCAAAATATCTTAAACATACCAAGGTCGACCCTTGAGCCATATTTTGGAGCAAAATTCTGGCTCTCTGCATGTATTCGCAGCTTTAAATTACGACATTCTACACCGAAAATATGACAATTACTGAGAGCGGCGATGGGACTCATTTTAGCCAAATCCCTCCTGCAGTTTTCATAATATCCCAAACATCCCAAATTCAACGCTTGAGACATATTTTGGAGCCAAATTCTCGTTCTCTTCACGTATTCGCAGTTTGAAATTTCGACTTTTTACACCGAAAATATGCCAATTACTGAGAGCTGCGACGGGTTACATTTTGCCCAAACCCCGCTGCAGTTTTCATAATATACCAAACATCCCAAATTCGACCGTTGAGCCATATTTTGGAGCCAAATTCTTGCTTCATGAACGTATTTGCAGATTGAAATTACTACTTTTTATACCGAAAATATTCCAATTACTGAAAGCGACGATGGATCACATTTTGACCCATCCCCTCCCTGTAGTTTTCAAAATATCCCAAACATCACAAATTCGACCCCTGAGCCATATTTTGGGGCCAAAATCTGGCTCTCTGCACGTATTCACAGTTTGAAATTACGACTTTTTATACTGAAAAAATGCCAATTACAGACCAGCGATGGGTCACATTTGCCCATAACCCCCTGCAGTTTTCAAAATATCCCAAACATTCCAAATTAGACCCTTGAGCTATATTTTGGAGCCAAATTCGTGCTTTATGCATGTATTTGCAGTTTGAAATTACTACTTTTTATACCGAAAATATGCTAATTACTGAGAGCGGCGATGGGTCACATTTTTCCCAAACCCCTCTGAAGTTTTTGAAAATATCTCAAACATCCTAAATTAGACCCTTGAGCTATATTTTGGAGCCTAATACTGGCTTTCTGTACGTATTCGCAGTTTAAAATTACTACTTTTTATACGGAAAATATGCCAATTACTGAGAGAGGCGATGGATCACATTTTGCCCAAACAGCCCCTGCTGTTTTCAAAATATCCCAAACATCCAAAATTCGACGCTTGAGCAATATTTTGAAGCCAAATTCTCGCTCTCTGCACGTATTCGCAGTTTGAAATCACGACTTTTTATAACAAAAATATGCCAATTACTGAAAGCTGCGATGGGTCACATTTTGCCCAAACCCCCCCCCCCCCCCCTGCAGTTTTCAAAATATCCTTAAATCCTAAATTCGACCCTTGAGTAATATTTTGGATCCAGATTCTGGCTCTCTGCACGTATTCGCAGTTTGAAATTACGAATTTTTATACCGAAAAGATGCCAATTATTGAAAGCGTCGATGGATCACATTTTCTCCAAACCTTCCTTGCAGTTTTCAAAATATCCCAAACATCAAAAATTAAACGCTTGAGCCATATTTTGGAGCCAAATTCTGGTTCTATGCACGTATTCGCCGTTTGAAATTACGACTTTTTATACCGAAAAAAATGCAAATTTCTGAGAAGAGCGATGGGTCACATTTTGCCCAAACAACCCCTGCAGTTTTCAAAATATCCCAAACACCCCAACTTCGACGCTTGAGCCATATTTCGGAGCCAAATTCCAGCTCTCTGCACATATTCGTAGTTTGAAACTACAAATTTATACCGAAAATATCCCAATTACTGAGAGCAGCGATAGGTCACATTTTACCCAAACCGCACTGTAGTTTTCTAAATATCCCAAACATCCCAAATTCGACTCTTGATCCATATTTTGGAGCCAAATTCTGGCTCTCTGCGCTTATTCGCAGGTTGAAATTTCGAATTTTATACCGAAAATATGCCAATTACTGAGAGCGGCGATGGATCACATTTTGTCCAAACCCTCCCTGCAGTTTTCAAAATATCCCAAACATCCCAAATTCGAAGCTTGAACAATATTTTGGAGCCAAATTCACGCTCTCTGCACGTCTTCGCAGTTTGAAATTACGACTTTTTATACCAAAAATTTTCCAATTACGGAGAGCAGCGATGGGTCACATTTTGGCAAAACCTTCCCCTGTAGCTTTCAAAATATCCCAAACATTCCAAATTCGACCCTAGAGCCATATTTTGGAACCAAATTCTCTCTCTCTGCACGTATTGGCATTTTGAACTTTTGACTTTTATAGCAAAAATATGTCAATTACTGTGAGTGGCGATGGGTCACATTTTGTTGAAACCCCCCTGCAATTTTCAAAATATTCCATACATCCCAAATTCGAAGCTTGAACAATATTTTGGAGCCAAATTATCGCTCTTTGCACGTATTCGCAGTTTGAAATTACGAATTTTTATACCGAAAATATGCCAATTACCGAGAACAGCGATGAGTCACATATTGCCCAAACCCCCTTGCAGTTTTAAAAATATCCCAAACATCTCAAATTCGACCCTTGAGCCAAATTTTGGAGCAAAATTCTGGCTTTCTGCACGTATTCGCTGTTTGAAATTACGACTTTTTATACCGAGAAAATGCAAATTTCTGAGAGCAGCGATGGGTCAAATTTTGCCCAAACAGCCCCTGCAGTTTTCGAAATATCCCAAACATCCCAAATTCGACACTTGAGCTATATTTTGGAGCCAAATTCTGGCTCTCTGCTTGTATTTGCAGATTGAAATTACGACATTTTATATCGATAATATGCCTATTACTGAGATCAGAGATGGGTCACATTTTGCCCAAACCCCCTTGCAGTTTTAAAAATATCCCAAACATCCCAAATTCGACCCTTGAGCCAAATTATCGAGCCAAATTCTGGCTTTCTGCTTGTATTCGCAGTTTGAAATTACGACTTTTTATACCGAAAATATGCCAATTATTGTGAGCGGCGATGGATCACATTTTGACCCAACCACCTCCCTGCAGTTTTCAAAATATCCCAAACATCCCAAATTCGACGCTTCAGCCATATTTTGGAGCCAAATTCTGGCTCTCTTCACGTATTCGCAGTTTGAAATTATCACTTTTTACACCTAAAATATGCCAATTAATGAAAGCGGGGATGCATCACATTTTCCCCAAACCCTCACTGCAGTTTTCAAAATATCTTAAACATACCAAGGTCGACCCTTGAGCCATATTTTGGAGCAAAATTCTGGCTCTCTGCATGTATTCGCAGCTTTAAATTACGACATTCTACACCGAAAATATGACAATTACTGAGAGCGGCGATGGGACTCATTTTAGCCAAATCCCTCCTGCAGTTTTCATAATATCCCAAACATCCCAAATTCAACGCTTGAGACATATTTTGGAGCCAAATTCTCGTTCTCTTCACGTATTCGCAGTTTGAAATTTCGACTTTTTACACCGAAAATATGCCAATTACTGAGAGCTGCGACGGGTTACATTTTGCCCAAACCCCGCTGCAGTTTTCATAATATACCAAACATCCCAAATTCGACCGTTGAGCCATATTTTGGAGCCAAATTCTTGCTTCATGAACGTATTTGCAGATTGAAATTACTACTTTTTATACCGAAAATATTCCAATTACTGAAAGCGACGATGGATCACATTTTGACCCATCCCCTCCCTGTAGTTTTCAAAATATCCCAAACATCACAAATTCGACCCCTGAGCCATATTTTGGGGCCAAAATCTGGCTCTCTGCACGTATTCGCAGTTTGAAATTACGACTTTTTATACTGAAAAAATGCCAATTACAGACCAGCGATGGGTCACATTTGCCCATAACCCCCTGCAGTTTTCAAAATATCCCAAACATTCCAAATTAGACCCTTGAGCTATATTTTGGAGCCAAATTCGTGCTTTATGCATGTATTTGCAGTTTGAAATTACTACTTTTTATACCGAAAATATGCTAATTACTGAGAGCGGCGATGGGTCACATTTTTCCCAAACCCCTCTGAAGTTTTTGAAAATATCTCAAACATCCTAAATTAGACCCTTGAGCTATATTTTGGAGCCTAATACTGGCTTTCTGTACGTATTCGCAGTTTAAAATTACTACTTTTTATACGGAAAATATGCCAATTACTGAGAGAGGCGATGGATCACATTTTGCCCAAACAGCCCCTGCTGTTTTCAAAATATCCCAAACATCCAAAATTCGACGCTTGAGCAATATTTTGAAGCCAAATTCTCGCTCTCTGCACGTATTCGCAGTTTGAAATCACGACTTTTTATAACAAAAATATGCCAATTACTGAAAGCTGCGATGGGTCACATTTTGCCCAACCCCCCCCCCCCCCTGCAGTTTTCAAAATATCCTTAAATCCTAAATTCGACCCTTGAGTAATATTTTGGATCCAGATTCTGGCTCTCTGCACGTATTCGCAGTTTGAAATTACGAATTTTTATACCGAAAAGATGCCAATTATTGAAAGCGTCGATGGATCACATTTTCTCCAAACCTTCCTTGCAGTTTTCAAAATATCCCAAACATCAAAAATTAAACGCTTGAGCCATATTTTGGAGCCAAATTCTGGTTCTATGCACGTATTCGCCGTTTGAAATTACGACTTTTTATACCGAAAAAAATGCAAATTTCTGAGAAGAGCGATGGGTCACATTTTGCCCAAACAACCCCTGCAGTTTTCAAAATATCCCAAACACCCCAACTTCGACGCTTGAGCCATATTTCGGAGCCAAATTCCAGCTCTCTGCACATATTCGTAGTTTGAAACTACAAATTTATACCGAAAATATCCCAATTACTGAGAGCAGCGATAGGTCACATTTTACCCAAACCGCACTGTAGTTTTCTAAATATCCCAAACATCCCAAATTCGACTCTTGATCCATATTTTGGAGCCAAATTCTGGCTCTCTGCGCTTATTCGCAGGTTGAAATTTCGAATTTTATACTGAAAATATGCCAATTACTGAGAGCGGCGATGGATCACATTTTGTCCAAACCCTCCCTGCAGTTTTCAAAATATCCTAAACATCCCAAATTCAACGCTTGAACAATATTTTGGAGCCAAATTCACGCTCTCTGCACGTCTTTGCAGTTTGAAATTACGACTTTTTATACCGAAAATTTTCCAATTACTGAGAGCGGCGATGGGTCACATTTTGGCAAAACCTTCCCCCTGTCGCTTTCAAAATATCCCAAACATTCCAAATTCGACCTTAGAGTCATATTTTGGAGTCAAATTCTCTCTCTTTGCACGTATTGGCAGTTTGAACTTTTTACTTTTATAGCAAAAATATGTCAATTACTGTGAGTGGCGATGGGTCACATTTTGCTCAAACCCCCCCTGCAATTTTCAAAATATCCCATACATCCCAAATTCGACCCTTGAGCCATATTTTGGAGCAAAATTCTGGCTCTCTGCACGTATTCGCTGTTTGAAATTACGACTTTTTATACCGAGAAAATGCAAATTTCTGAGAGCAGCGATGGGTCAAATTTTGCCCAAACAGCCCCTGCAGTTTTCAAAATATCCCAAACATCCCAAATTCGAAGCTTGAACAATATTTTGGAGCCAAATTATCGCTCTCTGCACGTATTCGCAGTTTGAAATTACGACTTTTTATATCGAAAATATGCCTATTACTGAGATCGGAGATGGGTCACATTTTGCCCAAACCCCCTTGCAGTTTTAAAAATATCCCAAACATCCCAAATTCGACGCTTCAGCCATATTTTGGAGCCAAATTCTGGCTCTCTTCACGTATTCGCAGTTTGAAATTATCACTTTTTACACCTATAATATGCCAATTAATGAAAGCGGGGATGCATCACATTTTCCCCAAACCCTCACTGCAGTTTTCAAAATATCCCAAACATCCAAAATTAAACGCCTGAGCCATATTTTGGGGCCAAAATCTGGCTCTCTGCACGTATTCGCAGTTTGAAATTACGACTTTTTATACTGAAAAAATGCCAATTACAGACCAGCGATGGGTCACATTTGCCCATAACCCCCCTGCAGTTTTCAAAATATCCCAAATATTGCAAATTAGACCCTTGAGCTATATTTTGGAGCCAAATTCTTGTTTTATGCATGTATTTGCTGTTTGAAATTACTACTTTTTATACCGAAAATATGCTAATTACTGAGAGCGGCGATGGGTCACATTTTTCCCAAACCCCTCTGAAGTTTTTGAAAATATCTCAAACATCCTAAATTAGACCCTTGAGCTATATTTTGGAGCCAAATACTGGCTTTCTGTACGTATTCGCAGTTTGAAATGACTACTATTTATAAGGAAAATATGCCAATTACTGAGAGAGGCGATGGATCACATTTTGCCCAAAAAGCCCCTACTGTTTTCAAAATATCCCAAACATCCAAAATTCGACGTTTGAGCAATATTTTGAAGCCAAATTCTCGCTCTCTGCACGTATTCGCAGTTTGAAATCACGACTTTTTATACCGAAAATATGCCAATTATTGAAAGCATCGATGGATCACATTTTCCCCAAACCTTCCTTGCAGTTTTCAAAATATCCCAAACATCCAAAATTAAACGCTTGAGCCATATTTTGGAGCCAAATTCTGGTTCTATGCACGTATTCGCCGTTTGAAATTACAACTTTTTATACCGAAAATATGCCAATTACTGAGAGCGGCGATGGATCAAGGAGCCTCGTAGCCTGGTGCCTAGCGCGAAGGACTCGTAATTCTGTGGCGCGGGTTCGATTCCCGCACGAGGCAGAAACAAATGGGCAAAGTTTCTTTCACCCTGAATGCCCCTGTTACCTAGCAGTAAATAGGTACCTGGGAGTTAGTCAGCTGTCACGGGCTGCTTCCTGGGGGTGGAGGCCTGGTCGAGGACCGGGCCGCGGGGACACTAAAGCCCCGAAATCATCTCAAGATAACCTCAAGATAACCGAAAAAATGCAAATTTCTGAGAAGAGCGATGGGTCACATTTTGCCCAAACAACCCCTGCAGTTTTCAAAATATCCCAAACATCCCAAATTCGACGCTTGAGCCATATTTCGGAGCCAAATTCTTGCTCTCTGCACATATTCGCAGTTTGAAACTACAACTTTTATACCGAAAATATCCCAATTACTGAGAGCAGCGATAGGTCACATTTTACCCAAACCGCACTGTAGTTGTCTAAATATCCCAAACATCCCAAATTCGACTCTTGATCCTTATTTTGGAGCCAAATTCTGGCTCTCTGCGCTTATTCGCAGGTAGAAATTTCGAATTTTATACCGAAAATATGCCAATTACTGAGAGCGGCGATGGATCACATTTTGTCCAAACCCTCCCTGCAATTTTCAAAATATCCCATACATCCCAAATTCGACCCTTGAGCCATATTTTGGAGCAAAATTCTGGCTCTCTGCACCTATTCGCCGTTTGAAATTACGACATTTTATACCGAGAAAATGCAAATTTCTGTGAGCAGCGATGGGTCAAATTTTGCCCAAACAGCCCCTGCAGTTTTCAAAATATCCCAAACATCGCAAATTCGACGCTTGAGTCATATTTTGGAGCCATATTCTGGCTCTCTGCACGTATTCGCAGTTCGATATTACGACTTTTTATACCGAAAATATGCCAATTACTGAAAGCGGCGATGGATCACAGTTTGCCCAAACCCTCCCTACAATTTTCAAAATATCCCAAACAACCCAAATTCGAAGCTTGAGCAATATTTTGGAGCCAAATTATCGCTCTTTGCACGTATTCGCAGTTTGAAATTACGACTTTTTATACCGAAAATATGCCAATTACTGAGAGCAGCGATGGGTCACATTTTGCCCAAACCTCCCTGCAGTTTTCGAAATATCCCAAACATCCCAAATTCGACACTTGAGCTATATTTTGGAGCCAAATTCTGGCTTTTTGCTTGTATTCGCAGTTTGAAATTACGACTTTTTATACCGAAAATATGACAATTATTGTGAGGGGCGATGGATCACATTTTGACCCAATCCCTTCCCTGCAGTTTTCAAAATATCCCAAACATACCAAATTCGACGCTGCAGCCATATTTTGGTGCCAAATTCTGTCTCTCTGCACATATGCGCAGGTTGAATTTACAACATTTTATACCGAAAATATGCCAACTACTGAAAGCGTCGATGAATCACATTTTGCCCAAACCCTCACTGCAGTTTTCAATATATCCAAAAAGTCACAAATTCTACCCATGAGGCATAATTTGGAGCCAAATTCTGGCTCTCTGCTTGTATTCGCAGTTTGAAATTACGATTTTTTACACCGAAAATATGCCAAATACTGAAAAGATATGATATGCCAAGAAAATCTCTCTTAATCAATATTTGACTCACTATTTAAGTTTTTTTTGCAATTCATTACGTGTTTGCATCATATTTATCGTAAATTTATTGAATTTCGGCAATAAACAGAAAATGCTTGAAAACGTGGAAAAACGGCCAAATATGGCCTAAATCGTTCATATTTGGATGAAATCTCATAATGGAAACAACGATGAAAAACCTCAAAATGTTGCTAAATTCGATGATATTAAGTACAAAGCACAATGCAAGAAAAATTGCTTAAAAACGCAATATTATGTGAAATTCTGAGATCTCTTAGCCAAATCACATATAGTGGGACAACATGAAGTAGTATCAAAATATTAGTAAATTCAAACATTTTTACCTAAAATCACTCAACATGAAAAACGTGAAAAAATCAATATAATACCAAATTCGAAGATTTTTACATAAAATCATAGTGCGAGGTTGATTATTATTTTGATCATTAAAAAGGCCTATGGAAACGATATTTCCAATTCAAATGATAAAAATCAATGTGCTTTCTTTAGAATTACCTAAAATGTTCCTGAATTTCCGTTTATATTACCGAAAGAAGAGGTACTCGTAAAACCGCTTTAATCCAGCTGAAACGTCGAAATATACAATAAAAACAGAAAATCTCTCCTAATCAATATCTTACTCACTATTTTAACGAGGTACAAATAGTTGATTTAAAATGAAGTATTTAATTTTAATTTGCAATTAATTACGTGTTTGCATCATATTTAACGTAAACTTATTGAATTAATGGCAAAAAACCGAAATGGCTTCAAAACGCGGAAAAAACGGCTAAATATTGCCTAAATCGTTGATATTTGGATGAAATCTCATACAGGAAACAAGGATGAAAAACCTCAAAATATTGCTAAATTCGATGATTATATGTACAAGGCACAATGCAAGAAAACTTACTTAAAAACGCAATATTATGTGAAATTCTGAGATTTGTAGGCCAAATCACATATAGACAAGATGAAGTAGTATCAAAATATTAGTAAGTTCGAACATTTTTACCTAAAATCACTCCACATGAAAAACGTGAAAAAGTCCTTATAATACCAAATATGAAGATTTTTACATAAAATCATAGAGCGTGGTTGCGTATTATTTTGATAATTAATAAGGCATATGGAAACGTTGTTTCCAATTCAAATGATAAAAATCAATGTGTTTTCTTTCGAATTACCTAAAATGTTCCTGAATCTCCGTTTATGTTACCGAAAGAAGAGGTACTCGAAAACTGCTTTAATCCGGCTGAAATGTCGAAATATGCAATACTTGTGGATTTACTTGGGGTTAGTATGAAATTGTTTGCCATTAAATTTCCGTTTTCTCTAAAAGGCACATGGGCCTGTTTGAGAAAACAGCATTGTATTGTAACTTAGAGGAGAGACTATTGAGTTGTTGACACAACGCGGCTAATCGCCCACTTCACACACTCTTGGTGTGGGGGGTTTGGACAATTTGTGACTCTTCGCCGCTCTCAGTAATTGGCATATTTTCGGTATAAAAAGTCCTAATTTAAAACTGCGAATACGTGCAGAGAGCCAGAATTTGGCTCGAAAACTTGGCTCAATGGTGGAATTTGGGATGTTTGGGATATTTTGAAAACTGCAGGGGGTTTTGGGCAAAATGTGACCCTTCACCTTTCACAGTAATTGGCATTATTACGGTATAAAATGACGTAATTTCAAACTGCTAATACGTGCAGAGAGCCATAATTTGGCTCCAAAATATGACTCAAGCGTCGAATTTGGGATGTTTAGGATATTTTAAAAACTGCAGGGGGGAGGGGGGGAGGGGCAAAATGTGACCTATCGCAGCTCTGGGTAATTGACATATTTTCGGTATAAAAGTCGTAATTTCACACTGCGAATACGTGCAGAGTGCAAGAATTTGGCTCCAAAATATGAATCAAGCGTCGAATTTGCGATTTTTGGGATATTTTAAACACTGCAGTGGGGTTTAGGCAAAATGTGAAACATCGCCGCTGTCAGTAATTGACATATATTCGGTATAAAAAGTCGAAAATTTCAAACTGCGAATACGTGCTGAAAGCCAAAATTTGCCTCCAAAATATGGTTTAAGAGTCGAATTTTGGATGTTAGGGATATTTAGAAAACTGCAGGGAGGGGTTGGGGCAAAATGGGACCCATTGCCGCTCTCAGTAATTGGCATATTTTCGGTATAAAAATTAGTAATTTAAAACAGGAAATACGTGCAGAGAGCCAGAATTTGGCTCCAAAATATGGCTCAAGGGTCCAATTTGGGATGTTTGGGATATTTTGAAAACTGCAGGGGTGGTTTGGGCAAAATGTGACCCATCGCTGCTCTCAGTAATTGGCATTTTTTCGGTATAAAAAGTCTTAATTTCACACTACTAACATGTGCAGAGAGCCAGAATTTGGGTCCAGATTATGGCTCAAGCGTCGAATTTGGAATGTTTGGGATATTTTGATAACTGCAGGGAAGAGGAAGGGGGGGGGCAAAATGTGACCCATCGCCGCTCCAAGTAATTTGCATATTTTCGGAATTAAATATCGTAATTTCAAACTGCGAATATGTGCAGAGAGCCAGAATTTGGCTCCACAATTTGGCTCAAGCGTTTAAATTGGGATGTTTGGGATATTTTGAAAACTGCAGGGGGGTTTGGGCAAAATGTGACCCATCGCCGTTCACAGTAATTGGCATATTTTCGGTGTAAAAAGTCGTAATTTCAAACTGCGAATACGTGCAGGAAGCCAGAATTTGACTCCAAAATATGGTTCAAATGTTGATTTTGGGATGTTTGGGATATTTTGAAAACTGCAGAGGGGGGGGGGGCAAAATGTGACCCATCGCCGCTTTCAGTAATTGGCATATTATCGGTATAAAAAGTCGTAATTTCAAACTGCGAATACGTGCAGAGAGCCAGAATTTGACTCCAAAATATGGCTCAAGCATCGAATTTGGAATGTTTGTGATATTTTGAAAACTACTGGGGTGGGGGGGAGGGGGGGGGCAAAATGTGACCCATAGCTGCTCTAAGTAATTGGCATATTTTTGGTATAAAAAGTCGTAATTTAAAACTGCGAATACGTGCAGAGAGCCAGAATTTGGCTCCAAAAAATAGCTCAAGCGTTGAATTTGGGGTGTTTAGGATATTTTGAAAACTGCAGGGAGGGATTGGGCAAAATGTGATTCACCGCCGCTTTCAGAAATAAACATATTTTCGGTATAAAATGTCGTCAGTTCGAACTGCGAAAATGTGCTGAGAGTCAGAATTTGGCTCCAAAATATGGCTCAATGGTCGAATTTGGGATGTTTGAGATATTTTGAAAACTGCAGGGAGGATTTGGGCAAAATGTTATCCATCGCCGCTCTCAGTACTAAATATATTTTCGGTATAAAAAGTCGTAATTTCAAACTGCGAATACGTGCAGAGAGCCAGAATTTGGCTCCAAAATATGGCTCAAGGGTCGAATTTTGGATGTTTGGGATAGTTTGAAAACTGCAGGTGGGTTTGGGCAAAATGTAACTTATCACCGCTCTCAGTAATTGGCATATTTTCGGTATAAAAAGTCGTAATTTTAAACTGCGAATGCGTGCATAGAGCCCGAATTTGGCTCCAAAATATGGCTCAAGCGTCAAATTTGGGATGTTTTTAAAACTGCAGGGAGGGGGGCAAAATGTGACCCATCGCCGCTTTCAGTAATTGGCATATTTTCGGTATAAAATGTCGTAATTTCAATCTACGAATACCTGTAGAGAACCATAATTTGGCTCAAAAATATAGCTCAAGAGTCCAATTTAGGATGTTCGGGATATTTTGAAAACTTCAGAGGGGTTTGGGCAAAATGTCACCCATCGCCGATCTCAGTAATTGGCATATTTTCGGTGTAAATAGTCGTAATTTCAAACTGCGAATACGTGCAGAGAGCCAGAATTTGGCTCCAAAATATGGATCAAGCGTTGAATTTGGGATGTTTGAGATATTTTGAAAACTGCAGGGGGATTTTGAAAACTTCAGAGGGGTTTGGGCAAAATGTGACCCATCGCCGCTCTCAGTAATTGGCATATTTTCGGTGTAAAAAGTCGTAATTACAAATTGTCAATGCGTGTAGTGTCACGTGGGGGGTGGGCGGTCCGGGGCTCTGCTAACACTCGGCTGCTAGGGGCTCAAAGGGCCCAAATACTCAGCCCCTCCGACTCCCTGGATTCACCGGAGTCTCCTTGGTCACACAAGATAGGACCAACAATGCCCACCTCCGCAGGTCTTTGCTTCCACCACAAAGGGGTGCCACTGATTCACCCTGGAAGCCCTTCAGTCAACCACGGGGAAACTGCTGTTAACAGTTCCGGCCTAGACCCGTGGGGGAGTGAAGGAAGACTCAGGCTTACCTATAACCATAGCCTCTCTGAGTCTTGCCTGCCAGACAAAAAAAAAGGTTGCAGGAACTCCTTTCCCGCCTGTCTTCTCTATCTTCCTCTTAGCAAGGTCGCCAGCTGGGTTATTATATCTGCACCCCAGCAATGCAGTTCAGTGGGTGTATCATATATCGTTTGTAGCCAGAAATGTATGCTCATAGAGAAATATCACAAATGGAGGCACACTCAAACACAGTAATAAAATGTGTGGATTTACTGACGCAAATTACATGAACACACACACGCAATCACAAGTAATACATGAATATGGAATATGGATGATGAGTCTGGAGATCGTCAGCCTCTTCTTCCACGACCTCCAACTCTCCTTCGACTGGGCAGGAAGACAGGAGTCTCACACTCTCACAGGAGGGCCTCTTCACCACGTCGGCACCTCTTCTTCACTGTCCTGCCATCCATACACACTGTCCTCTCTGACAGTCCTGGACACAAGCTGCCTTGCAGCCTATTCTACTATTAAAGTAATAAAGTCTTGCTGCCACATACACAAGTAAATATTGTGGCCTAACTAGCCTACTCATACAAGGGGTAATGGGAGGGAAAAATGATCTACCTTACACTCCTGGCTCACGACGCCTGTCCCTCGATGGTGTGAGGTCCCCACGCTTCCTTGGGTCGATCCTCGACGATCCAGGGCGTTCCACAGGTCCTCAGGTGTCGTGAAGCCTTCGCGTCGTCGCCGTTCCAATCCCTGAGATTCAGCTGCCCCAATCCTGGTTCATCGATGGGCGCTGAGCTAATCACTATCTTTCCCCACACTCGCCTCTCCCACAGGGCGTCGCTCCTTGTCCTAGGCACTGTGTCGTCCTTCCAAGATTCTCAGTGGATGTGACCCCAGTCACAGCTAGCTTGCTCGCCCACCCTCCAGACCTCAACGTCCAGCCAGCGGCGTCGCCCAGCGTCGTCGCCGACTATTTTCCAAGTTTGGGCACTTCTCTGCTCACTGAACTTGGTTCCTCTTTGGCTTCCCAGAAGCGCAGGGTCTCCAATAACTATGTTGGCGGCGATGGTCAGCTCAATCCACTGGACAAGGCTTGCAGAGCCTCCAATTCTTGAGAGCAGACCGAGGCGCGTCCTGTCGCTTCCACGGTCAGTACAACTCTGACGTTGGCGCCGCCCGGGGCACTCGGTGACGTCATGGCGGGCCCTGATTTGTCGCCCGCGACCTACGTCGACCAATCCGCGATCGACTAATGTCCCTTCCAAAAGGTCACATCTGCCGTAGGGGATACTGTTTCATTTTATAACAGGGCGCCAATTTTCCTTTATTTACAACTTATAATATAACTTCCATGCCTTAACTGGCAGCCGGTCTGGTCGCCACATATATCATTAGACTCCCTGAACCTCAGAGAATCAGTAGGGAGAGCTGATATGACTCTTTAAGCCGGCAAACGAAAGAAATAGGAGAGGGCACCGTAACAGTAGAGAGCCAGAATTTGGCTCCAAAATATTGTTCAATGGTAGAATTTGGGATGTTTGGGATATTTTGAAAACTGCAAGGAGGGTTTGGGCAAAATATCATCCATGCCCGCTTTTAGTAATTGGCATATTTTCGGTATAAAAAATCGTAATTTCAAACTGGGAATACGTGCAGAGAGCCAGAATTTGACTTCAAAATATGGCTCAAGCGTCGAATTTGGGATGTTTGGGATAGTTTGAAAACTGCAGGGGGGGGGGTTTGGGCAACATGTGACCCACCCCCGCTCTCTGTAATTGGCATATTTTCGGTATAAAATGACGTAATTTCAAACTGCAAATACGTGCAGAGAGCCCGAATTTGGCTCCAAAATATGGCTCAAGCGTCGAATTTGGGATATTTGGTATATTTTGAAAACAGCAGAGGGTAGGATTTGGGCAAAATGTGACCCCATCGCCGCTCTCAGTAATAGGCGTATTTTCGATATACAAAATTGTAATTTAAAACGATGAATACGTGCTGAGAGCTAGAATTTGGCTCCAAAATTTGGTTCAAGCGTCGAATTTGGAATGTTTGGGATATTTTGATAACTGCAGGGGTGTTTGGGCAAAATGTGACTCATCGCTGCTCTCAGTAATTGGCATATTTTCGGTATAAAAAGTCTTAATTTCACACTACTAGTACCTGCAGAGAGCCTGAATTTGGCTCCAAAATATTGCTCAAGCGTCGAATTTTGGATGTTTGTGATGTTTTGAAAACTGCGGTGTGGGGGGGGGGGGCAAAATGTGTCTCATCGCTGCTCTCAGTAATTGGCATATTTTCAGTATAAAAAGCAGTAATTTTAAACTCCAAATACGTGCAGAGAACCAGAATTTGGCTCCAAAATATGGCTCAAGGGTTAAATTTGGAATGTTTAGGATATTTCGAAAACTGAAGGGGGGGGGGGGGGCAAAATGTGACTCATCGTCGCTCTCAGTAATTGTCATATTTTCGGTATAAAAAGTCGTAATTTCACACTACTAACTCGAATGCTTGTTCTGATATTTACCCTAAATGAGTGGAATATTAGGGAAGTCAAGATGGAAGCACCCTTGGGAATGAGTGACCACAGTGTATTGAACTTTGAGTACTTGGTAGAGCTCGGAATTATCCCCCCCGAAAAAGAACTAGGAAACAAAAGGCTGGCATACCGAAAGGGAAATTATGAGGAGATGAGAAGCTTCCTAAGGGAAATACCTTGGGACACATTCCTCAGAGCTAAGTCTGTACAAGATATGATGGACTATGTCACCCAAAAGTGTCAGGAGGCAGTAAGCAGATACATTCCTGCCCAAAAGGAAAATCCGAGAAGCAAAAGAAGAATCCATGGTATAATAGGGCATGTATGGACGCAAAGAAACTGAACAAAAGGGCGTGGAGGAACTTCCGGAATAACAGAACACCAGAAAGCAGAGAGAGATTCCAGAGAACCATCAATGAGTATGTCAGGGTGAGAAGAGAAGCAGAGAAAAGTTATGAAAATGATATAGCAAATAAAGCCAAGACCGAACCAAAGCTACTCCACAGTTACATCAGACGGAAAACAACAGTGAAAGAACAGGTAGTGAAACTTAGAACAGGCGAGGACAGGTATACAGAGAATGACAAAGAGGTGTGTGATGAACTCAACAAGAGGTTCCAAGAGGTCTTCACAACAGAACAAGGTGAGGTCACTGTGCTAGGAGAAAGGGACGTAAACCAGGCGGCCTTGGAAGAGTTTGAAATTACGAGAGAGGAGGTCAAGAGACACCTGCTGGATCTGGATGTTAGAAAGGCTGTTGGTCCAGATGGGATCTCGCCATGGGTACTGAAAGAGTGTGCAGAGGCACTTTGCTTGCCACTCTCCATAGTGTATAGTAGGTCACTGGAGACGGGAGACCTACCAGTAATATGGAAGATGGCGAATGTGGTCCCAACATACAAAAAGGGCGACAGGCAAGAGGCACTGAACTACAGGCCAGTATCCTTGACTTGTATACCATGCAAGGTGATGGAGAGGACCGTGAGAAAAAACCTGGTAGCACATCTGGAGAGAAGGGACTTCGTGACAAATCGACAACATAGGTTCAGGGAGAGTAAATCTTGCCTGACTGGCTTAATAGAATTCTATGACCAGGTGACACAGATTAAGCAAGAAAGAGAGGGCTGGGCGGACTGCATTTTCTTGGATTGTCGGAAAGCCTTTGACTCAGTACCGCATAAGAGGCTGGTGCATAAGCTGGAGAGACAGGCAGGTGTAGCTGGTAAGGTGCTCCAGTGGATAAGGGAGTACCTAAGCAATAGGAAGCAGAGAGTTACGGTGAGGGGTGAGACCTCTGATTGGCGTGAAGTCACCAGTGGAGTCCCACAGGGCTCTGTACTCGGTCCTATCTTGTTTCTGATATATATAAATGATCTCCCGGAGGGTATAGATTCATTTCTCTCAATGTTTGCGGACGATGCCAAAATTATGAGAAGGATTAAGACAGAAGAGGACTGTTTGAGGCTTCAAGAAGACCTAGACAAACTGAAGGAATGGTCGAACAAGTGGTTGTTAGAGTTCAACCCAACCAAATGTAATGTAATGAAGATAGGTGTAGGGAGCAGGAGGCCAAATACAAGGTATCATCTAGGAGAGGAAATCCTTCAGGAGTCAGAGAAAGAAAAAGACTTGGGAGTTGATATCACGCCAGACTTGTCTCCTGCAGCACATATCAAGAGGATAACATCAGCGTCATATGCCAGGCTGGCCAACATACGAACGGCATGCAGAAATTTGTGTAAAGAATCATTCAGAACTTTGTATACCACATATGTCAGGCCAATTCTGGAGTATGCAGCCCCAGCATGGTGTCCATATCTAGTCAAGGATAAGACTAAACTGGAAAAGGTTCAAAGATTTGCCACCAGACTAGTACCCGAGCTGAGAGGTATGAGCTACGAGGAGAGACTGCGGGAATTGACCCTCACTTCGCTGGAAGACAGAAGAGTTAGGGGGGACATGATCACTACATTCAAGATTCTCAAGGTCATTGATAGGGTAGATAAAGACAGGCTATTTAACACAAGGGGCACACGCACAAGGGGACACAGGTGGAAACTGAGCGCCCAAATGAGCCACAGAAATATTAGAAAGAACTTTTTTAGTGTCAGAGTGGTAGACAAATGGAATGCATTAGGGGGTGATGTGGTGGAGGCTGACTCCATACACAGTTTCAAGTGTAGATATGATAGAGCCCAGTAGGCTCAGGAATCTGTACACCTGTTGATTGACGGTTGAGAGGCGGGACCAAACAGCCAGAGCTCAACCCCCGCAAACACAACTAGGTGAGTACAAACACACACACACACACACACACACACACACACACACACACACACACACACACACACACACACACACACACACACACACACACACACACACACACACACACACACACACACACACACACACACACACACACACACACACACACACACACACACACACACACACACACACACACACACACACACACACACACACACACACACACACACACACACACACACACACACACACACACACACACACACACACACACACACACACACACACACACACACACACACACACACACACACACACACACACACACACACACACACACACACACACACACACACACACACACACACACACACACACACACACACACACACACACACACACACACACACACACACACACACACACACACACACACACACACACACACACACACACACACACACACACACACACACACACACACACACACACACACACACACACACACACACACACACACACACACACACACACACACACACACACACACACACACACACACACACACACACACACACACACACACACACACACACACACACACACACACACACACACACACACACACACACACACACACACACACACACACACACACACACACACACACACACACACACACACACACACACACACACACACACACACACACACACACACACACACACACACACACACACACACACACACACACACACACACACACACACACACACACACACACACACACACACACACACACACACACACACACACACACACACACACACACACACACACACACACACACACACACACACACACACACACACACACACACACACACACACACACACACACACACACACACACACACACACACACACACACACACACACACACACACACACACACACACACACACACACACACACACACACACACACACACACACACACACACACACACACACACACACACACACACACACACACACACACACACACACACACACACACACACACACACACACACACACACACACACACACACACACACACACACACACACACACACACACACACACACACACACACACACACACACACACACACACACACACACACACACACACACACACACACACACACACACACACACACACACACACACACACACACACACACACACACACACACACACACACACACACACACACACACACACACACACACACACACACACACACACACACACACACACACACACACACACACACACACACACACACACACACACACACACACACACACACACACACACACACACACACACACACACACACACACACACACACACACACACACACACACACACACACACACACACACACACACACACACACACACACACACACACACACACACACACACACACACACACACACACACACACACACACACACACACACACACACACACACACACACACACACACACACACACACACACACACACACACACACACACACACACACACACACACACACACACACACACACACACACACACACACACACACACACACACACACACACACACACACACACACACACACACACACACACACACACACACACACACACACACACACACACACACACACACACACACACACACACACACACACACACACACACACACACACACACACACACACACACACACACACACACACACACACACACACACACACACACACACACACACACACACACACACACACACACACACACACACACACACACACACACACACACACACACACACACACACACACACACACACACACACACACACACACACACACACACACACACACACACACACACACACACACACACACACACACACACACACACACACACACACACACACACACACACACACACACACACACACACACACACACACACACACACACACACACACACACACACACACACACACACACACACACACACACACACACACACACACACACACACACACACACACACACACACACACACACACACACACACACACACACACACACACACACACACACACACACACACACACACACACACACACACACACACACACACACACACACACACACACACACACACACACACACACACACACACACACACACACACACACACACACACACACACATTGACCCACGAAGACTGCCCAAATATGAATACCATCATCCGCACCAGTTGGTGTTCCCAGGCAGGTCACTCATCCAAGTACTAACCAAAGTCAACGTTTCTTAACTTGGCTGATGTGGTGAGAAGCAGTGTTCTCAAGGTGCAAAAATGTAAAAAAAAAGTCAAAGTAAGGCTGTTGCTATTATATACAAATAGTAGCCAATCACATGTCAGTGAGTTAGGGAATGAGTGGGTCAAGATAATGGTAACTGTGGCGGAGGATACTCACACATACCAGCTAATTCTCTATTAATGATAGTGCTTATAGCAACTATTTAGTCAACATGTAACCAACAACAAATGGACTGTTGCTCCAAAATGGAAATGTTGGCATGCTATTGATTTCGCACAAATTGCATACAAATGCCACCCACTTACCGGTAATTAAAGAACCTAAGCAAAACTCTTCAAAGAATAAATGACTAATCTTAGGCTCTCCTAATCTCATAATAAAGATATGCTCTCTTAGGCTTCATTTAGTTAATAAATGTAACATCATTGACTCGGGGGACAGGCAGATTATATATACACATGTTAGGCTTATAACACCTACCCCCACAAGGTCCTCCTAGTGACTAACCCTCGCTAACTCACCAGGATGCAAGTAGCTCACTAACTCCTCGATACCTATTTACTACTAAGTGAATAGAGGCATTAAGTGAAAGAAAACGCTACCAACAATAACAACCCTGTCCGACCGGGATTCGAACCCTTGAATCCCCGATTGTCAGTCGTGAAGGAACAAGTCATTCATTTATGTGTACTCACCTATTTGTGCCAGCAGGATCGAGCATTAATCTTGGAGTGAGTCCTTTTAGCCGTCGGTTGTTTAAAGCAGTGACTCCTGGCTTATTTCCCAACCTAATGATTTGATTGTTGCCGCCGAAGGCGGCTAGTTTATTGTGCACCCCATACTCATCCTGTGAGCAGTAGCGCAAAAGCATTACAGAGGGCACAAAAGGTCTTTATCAGACCTCATCTTAGATTATTACATAAACAATTTCTTCAATCCTTATAGGTATTCACCTTATTGATACAATGTCAGCTAGTTACAGAGAAAGTGCTATTACAAGAGCTACATATTTACAGTAAGTCATCATACATTAATGGTAGGTCTTGTCGTTAATACATAATAGTTTGGCCAATGGGGATATTACAGAGTCATAGGGGGAGCTTCTGTTTATTATTAGTCCTCACAATACACTACTTGTTTCTGAGTCTCATATGTCGTTCTGCAAGCAAAATGTGGGTACAGTGCAAGGATTTCAGGTAATTTATCCATGGTAATAAGATAGGTTGCCATATCATACAGAGTTTTATTTAATATAATATATTTTATATTTTATAATAATATTTTATAATAATATTTTAAAAATATAAAAAATAAATAATAAAAAAACAAGCAAAGTTAGGCCGTTGCTGTTATATACAAGTAATATTTAATCCATTTAAGTAATAAATAAACTCCATTTAAATTTAGACTCTAAATCTAAAAATCTAAGTCTAAAAGTCTTGTTAAATTGGAGTTAAATTAAATTAAAATGATTTATTTTTATCAAGAAAATAAAATTGTAAAAAAATAAGAAAAAAAATTGTAATTTAATTATACCCTCCCTCCTCCCTCCCTTCCCTCCCACCCTTCCTTCCTCCCTACCTCCCTTCCTCCCTTCCTCTCTCCCTCCCTTCCTCCCTTCCTCTCTCCCTCCCTTCCGTCCCTCTGTTACCTGTGACACGAAGTTATCCGCGTATCTTAGGGATTTCCGTGTATCTTAGGGATTTAGGGTTATCAATGGGGTTTTGGGTCCAGGAAGCCATTTGTGTCCCCTCAAATTGCCTCCCTTATCCCCACCCACCTAGTTTCGAATCCCGTATCACACGGATTCACCAATCACACGGAAATGTATCCGTGTGATCAATCCGTGTTACTATCTGTGATTGTCTGTGATACACGGACATGTTTCCATGGATACACGGACATGTGTATCCATGGGGTGGTTCTGGGTCCAGGAAGCCATTTGTGTCGACCCAAATTGCCTCCCTTCTCCCCACCTGAAATCCAGGTGGATTGAAAGACCTGACCGAGGTCAGTGGATCCAGGTATCCGTCCGTGGGCCCCCGGATTTCAACCCTTCCCCACATTCCAAGGGGCAGTCAATCAATTTCGGCTATCCAGAGAAACTATCGAAACTGATGCTTCTACAGGAGAGGACATCACAGAAATCTATCTGTGCCCTGTAGTTGCAACCGTTGCGACAGGCTCGAACGCAGGTCTATCCGGATTAAGAACATGTTCTATCCGACTAGGCCACGCTGGAGTTGCCTTCTGAATCAAATTTGGCACCTGTATTTATACCTCGGAGCAAGCGGGGAGAGGTAGTGTCTATTTATAAACAATTGCAATGACTGACATGAAGTTGTGAGTTTGTATTGACAGTTAAAAATAAATGGCAGCGTTATTCGATGAGGTTGCTGTCCAGTGAAGCAGTGTCATGAATGAAAGAATATAGGAGAATTTAGGCTAACTGACAGACATGTGTATGTTTAAAAGTGTGTATTAATTAATATTTAGTGTTGTGTGTCCAAAAGAGGCGAACGGTTTGCTGGGAAAATATAGCCTTATCGCCGCCTTTTTCTCTGTTTGACGGGAATTGAGGGGGGGGGGGAGTAAGAGTGGGGGTGGGAAGGGAGTAGGGATATGGCGGCCACCGTTGGGGGAAGGTTGGTGGTAGGGGGGTTCAGGGGAGCTATAGTGGGTAGCTTCCCTGTCCTGTGGGTAGTCATGGGTAGGGGGGGAAGGGAGAGATGGCAGTTAGGTATTTAAACTTACTTTTTTGAGATAGGTTATATATGGTAAGGTGTTTAGGACGGAATAAGAAAAGTGTTTGGGGCTGAGTTGAGTATATTAGTTATTGTGATTCATGTTAGAAAGAATGTAGGTGCTTGAAATGTTTAAAGGTTTGTTAATGATTCATTTGTTTAATACTGTATGAATTAACGGTAAGTGAACACTGGAGATTGATATTCAACAGCATATTGAGTGGAAAAGTTTAAGCAGGCGGGCAGGCAGGCAGTAATTGTACGGTACTATTCAGTAATTGGCATATTTTCGGTATAAAAAGACGTAATTTCAAACTGCAAATACGTGCAGAGAGCCAAAATTTGGCTCCAAAATATGGCTCAAGGGTCGAATATGGGATGTTTGGGATATTTTGAAAACTGCAGGGGCGGTTTGGGCAAAATGTGACCCATCGCCGCTCTCAGTAATTGGCATATTTTCGGTATAAAAAGTCGTAATTTCATACTACTAACACGCGCAGAGAGCCAGAATTTGGCTCCAAAATATTGTTGAATGGTCGAATTTGGGATGTTTGGGATATTTTGAAAACTGCAGGAAGGGTTTGGGCAAAATATGATCCAACGCCGCTTTCAGTAATTGGCATATTTTCGGTATAAAAAAGTCGTAATTTCTAACTGCGAATACGTGCAGAAAGCCAGAATTTGGCTCCAAAATATGGCTCAAGGGTCGAATTTGGGATGTTTGGGATATTTTAAAATCTGCAGGGGGGTTTTGGGCAAATGTGACCCCTCGCCGCTCACAGTAATTTGCATATTTTCGGTATAAAAAATCGTAATTTCAAACTGTGAATACGTGCAGAGAGATAGAATTTGGCTTCAAAATATTGGTTAAGTGTCGAATTTGGGATGTTTGGGATATTTTGAAAATTGCAGGGAGGGGTTTGGGCAAAATGTGATCCATCGCCGCTCTCAGTAATTGGGATATTTTTGGTGTAGAAAGTCGTAATTTCAAACTGCGAATACGTGCAGAGAGCCAGAATTTGGCTCAAAAATATGGCTCAAAGGTCGAATTTTGGATGTTTTGGATATTTTCAAAACTGCAGTGAGGGTTTGGGCAAAATGTGATCCATCGCCACTTTCATTAATTGGCATATTTTCGGTAAAAAAAGTCGTAATTTAAAACTGCGAATACGTGCAGAGAGTCAGAATTTGGATATTTTCGGTTTAAAAAGTCGTAATTTCAAACGGGGGATACGTGCAGAGAGCCAAGAAATTGGCTCTAAAATATGGCTCAAGGGTCAAATTTGAGATGTTTGGGATATTTTTGAAAACTGCAGGAGGGTTTGGGCAAAATGTGACCATTTACGGCTCTCAGTAATTAGCATATTTTCGGTATAAAAAGTCTTAATTTCAAACTGCAAATACGTGCAAAACGCCAGATTTTGGCTTTGGAAATATGGCTCAAGCGCTTTATTTGGGATGTTTGAGATATTTTAAAAACTGCTAAGGGGGGTTTGGGCAAAATGTGATCCATCGCCGCTTTAAGTAATTGGCATATTATCGGTATAAAAATTCGTAATTTCAAACGGCGAATACGTGCAGAAAGCCAGAATTTGGCTCCAATATATGACTCAAGGATCGAATTTGGGATGTTTTGGATATTTTGAAAACGGCCGGGGTCTGTTTGGGCAAAATGTGACCCATCGCTGCTGTCAGTAATTGGCATTTTTTTCGCTATAAAATTCGAAAGTTCAAACTGCGAATACGTGCAGAGAGCGAGAATTTGGCTCCAAAATATAGCTCAAGGGTCAAATTTGAGATATTTGGGATATTTTGAAAGCTACATGGAGGGTTTGGACAAAATGTGACCCATCGCTTCTCTCAGTAATTGGCATATTATCGGTATAAAAAGTCTTAATTTCAAACTGCGAATATGTGCAGAGAGCCTGAATTTGGCTCTTAAATATGGCTCAAGCGTCGAATTTGGGATGTTTGGGATATTTTGAAAAGTAGAGGGGCTGTTTGGGCAAAATGTGACCCATCGCTGCTCTCAGAAATTTGCATTTTTTCGGTACAAAAAGTCGAAATTTCAAACGGCGAATACGTTCAGAGAGCCAGAACTTGGCTCCAAAATATGGCTCAATCTTCGAATTTGGAATATTTTGGATATTTTGAAAATTGCAGGGAAGGTTTGGGCAAAATGTGATCCATCGCTGCTTTCAGTTATTGGCATATTTTCGGTATAAAAAGTCATAATTTAAAACTGTGATTACGTGCAGAGAACCAGAATTTGACTCCAAAATATATCTCAAGCGTCGAATTTGAGATGTTTGGGATATTCTGAAAACTGCAGGGAGGGATTGGGCAAAATGTGATCCATCGCCGATTTCAGTAATTGGCATATTTTCGGTATAAAAATTCGTAATTTCAAACTGCGAATACGTGCAGAGAACCAGAATTTGGCTCCAAAATATGGCTTGAGGGTCGAATTTGCGATGTTTGGGATATTTTGAAAACTGCAGAGAGGGTTTGGGCAAAACGTGATCCATCGCCGTTTTCGGTAATTGGCATATTTTCGGTATAAAATGTCGTAATTATAATCTGCGAATACGTTCAGAAAGCCAAAATTTGGCGCCAAAATATGGCTGAAGGGTCGAATTTGGGATGTTTGGAATATTTTGAAAACTGCAGGGGCTGTTTGGGCAAAATTTAAACCATCGCTGCTGTCAGAAATTTGCATTTTCTCGGTAAAAAAAAGTCGTAATTTCAAACTGCGAATACGTGCAGAGAGCCAGAATTTGGCTCCAAAATATAGCTCAAGGATCGAATTTTGGATGTTTGGGATACGTGCTCTCTGCAGTTCGCAGTTTGAACTTTCGACTTTTATAGAGAAAAACTGCCAATTACTGTGAGTTGCGATGGGTCACATTTTGCCCAAACCCTCCCTGCAGTTTTCAAAATATCCCAAACATCCAAAATTCGACCCTTAAGCAATATTTTGGAGCCAAATTTTGGCTCTCTGCACGTATTCGCAGTTTGAAATTACGACTTTTATACCGAAAATATGACAATTACTGAAAGCGGCGATGGATTACATTTTGCCCAAACCCTCCCTGCAGTTTTCAAAATATGCCAAACATCTTAAATTCGACTGTTGAGCCATATTTTGCAGCCAAATTCTGGCTCTCTGCACGTATTCGCTGTTTGAAATATCGACTTTTGTACCGAAAATATGCAAATTTCTGAGAGCAGCGATGGATCACACTTTGCCCAAACCCCCCCTTGCAGTTTTTAAAATTTTCCAAACATCCCAAATTCGACGCTTGAGCCATATTTTTTAGCCAAATTCTGGCTCTCTGCACGTATTCGCAGTTTGAAATTACGACTTTTTAAACCAAAAATATCCAATTACTTAAAGCGGCGATGGATCACATTTCGCCCAAACCCTCCCTGCAATTTTCAAAATATCCCAAACGTCCCAAATTCGACGCAAGAGCCATATTTTGGAGCCAAATTCTGGCTCTCTGTAAGTATTTGCAGTTTGAAATTACGAATTATTATACCGAAAATATGCCAATTACTGAGAGCGGCGATGGGTCACATTTTGCCCAAACAGCCCCTGCAGTTTTCAAAATATCCCTAGCATCCCAAATTCGACGCTTGAGCCATATTTCAGAGCCAAATTCTTGCTCTCTGCACATATTCGCAGTTTGAAATTACAACTTTTTATACCGAAAATATCCCAATTACTGAGAGCAGCGATAGGTCACATTTTACCCAAACCGCACTTTAGTTTTCTAAATATCCCAAACATCCCAAATTCGACCCTTGATCCATATTTTGGAGCCAAATTCTGGCTCTCTGCACGTATTCGCAGGTTGAAATTTCGAATTTTATACCGAAAATATGCCAATTACTGAGAGCGGCGATGGATCACATTTTGTCCAAACCCTCCCTGCAGTTTTCAAAATATCCCAAACATCCCAAATTCGACGCTTGAGCAATATTTTGGAGCCAAATTCTGGCTCTCTGCACGTCTTCGCAGTTTGAAATTACGACTTTTTATACCGAAAATATGCCAATTACTGAGAGCAGCGATGGGTCATATTTTGCCCAAACCCCCCCCCCCCCCCTTAGAGTTTTCATAATATCCCAAACATCCCAAATTTGACCTTGAATCCATATTTTGGAGCCAAATTCTTGCTCTCTGCATAGCCCCCCCCCCCTGCAGCTTGGGAAAGCTGCAGGGGGGGGGGGGGGGAGGGGGCAAAATGTGACCGCTCTCAGTAATTGGCGTATTTTCGATATAAAAAGTCGTATTTTCGAACTGCGAATACATGCTGAGAGCCAGAATTTGGCTCCAAAATATGGCCCAAGCGTCGAATTTGGGATGTTTGGGATATATTGAAAATTGCAGGGTGGTGGGGGGGGGGGCAAAATGTGACCCATAGCCGCTCTCAGTAATTGGCTTATTTTTGGAAAAAAAATCGTTATTTCAAACTGTGAATACATGCAGAGAGCCAGAATTTGGCTCCAAAATATGGCACAAGCGTCGAATTTTGGATGTTTGTAATATTTTGAAAACTGCAGGGAGGGTTTGGGCAAAATGTGATCCATTGCCGCTTTCAGTATTTCGCATATTTTCAGTATAAAACGTCGTAATTTCAAACTAGAAATACGTACAGAGAGCCAGAATTTAGCTCTAAAATATGGCTATTGCGTCGAATTTGAGATGTTTGGGATATTTTGAAAACTGCAAGGGGGTGGGGGGGTTTGGTCAAAATGTGACCCATAACCGCTCACAGTAATTGGCATATTTTCGGTGTAAAAATTCATAATTTCAATTTGCGAATACGTGCAGAGAATCAGAATTTGGCTCCAAAATATGGCTCAAGCGTCGAATTTGGGATGCTTGGGATATTTTGAAAATTGCATGGGGGTTTGCGCAAAATGTGACCCATCGCCGCTCTCAGTAATTGGCATATTTTCGGTATAAAATGACGTAATTTCAAACTGCGAATACGTGCAGAGAGCCAGAATTTCGTTCCAAAATATGGCTCAAGCGTCAAATTTTGGATGTTTGAGATGTTTTTAAAACTGCAGGGGGTGAGGGGCAAAATTTGACCCATCGCCGCTTTCAGTAATTGGCATGTTTTCGGTGTAAAAAGTCGTAATTTCACACTGCGAATGCGTGCAGAGAGCCCGAATTTGGCTCCATAATATGGCTCAAGAGTCGAATTTGAGATATTTTAAAAACTCCAGGAATGGTTTGGGCAAAATGGGACCCATCGCTGCTCTCAGTAATTGGCATATTTTCGGTATAAAAAGTCATAATTTCAAACTGTAATTTCAAATTAGTATATGCAAATTACTGATAGCGGCGATGGGTCACATTTTGCCCCACCCCCCTTCCCCCCTCTGCAGTTATCAAAATATCCCAAACATTCCAAATTCGACACTTGAGCCATATTTTGGAGCCAAATTCTGGCTCTCTGTACGTGTTAGTAGTGTGAAATTACGACTTTTTTTACCGAAAATATGCCAATTACTGGGAGCGGTGATGGATCACATTTTGCCCCACCCCCCTCCCCCCTCTACAGTTTTCAAAATATCCCAAACATAACAAATTGAACGCTCGAGCCAAATTTTAAAGCCAAATTCTGGCTCTCTGCACGGATTCGCAGTTTAAAATTACGACTTTTTATACCGCACACAAACACACACACACACACACACACACACACACACACACACACACACACACACACACACACACACACACACACACACACACACACACACACACACACACACACACACACACACACACACACACACACACACACACACACACACACACACACACACACACACACACACACACACACACACACACACACACACACACACACAGGGTATGGTGTGAACGGGGAGGGAGGACAGGAAGGAAAGGGGGGTTTTCTCCTCTGCATAGAAAACTTCCCTTTCCTTCCTGTTCTCCTGCCCCGTTCACCCCATACTTTCCCTGTCCTTCCCCCTTCACTTGACCCCCCACCCCTCATCCCAGTATCCTCTGCAACCCTGGCATCCACCTCACAAATCCTCACACCCATGGCACAGCTTCCTCCACCAGCAGAACATTCACCAAGAAGGAGATTTGAGAAGGGACGGAGAAAGTGAGCCTCAAGGCAATGTACACTAACATTGATGGTATTACAAATAAGGCAAATGAACTTGGAGAATGGGTACTAGAGGAAAACCCAGACATAATAGCTCTCACAGAAACAAAGCTGACGAAATCAATAACAAATGCAGTGTTCCCACAGGACTATTATGTTATGAGGAAAGAGAGGGAAGGAAGAGGTGGTGGTGGTGTAGCTCTGCTGGTAAGAAAAGGCTGTGATTTTGAGGAGTTTGTTGTTCAGGGATATGAAGGTTTCAGTGACTACATAATAGGAACAATAACAACTGGAGGGCAAAAAATTATAATCGTAGTCATATATAATCCACCACCAAATGACAGAAGACCCAGACAGGAATATGATAGAAACAATATGGCCACCATTAACATAATAGAGAGAGCAGCTTCTGTTGCTAGCTGGAATGGATCTGGACTACCAATCATGGAAGACTTCAACCATGGGTAGATAGATTTGGAGAACAGAGATCCGCATGGAGGACCAGAAACATGGAGAGCTAAGCTGCTGGACGTGGCAACAAGAAACTTTCTAAGCCAGCACATCAAGGATCCAACAAGAATGAGAGGAGATGATGAACCAGCAATGCTTGATCTGATATTTACCCTAAATGAGTGGGATATTAGAGAAGTCAAGATGGAAGCACCCTTGGGAATGAGTGATCACAGTGTATTGAACTTTGAGTACCTGGTAGAGCTCGGAATTATCCCCCCCGAAAAAGAACTGGGAAACAAAAGGCTGGCATACCGAAAGGGAAATTATGAGGAGATGAGAAGCTTCCTAAGGGAAATACCTTGGGACACAGTCCTCAGAGCTAAGTCTGTACAAGATATGATGAACTATGTCACCCAAAAGTGTCAGGAGGCGGTAAGAAGATACATCCCGGCCCAAAAGGAAAATCCGAGAAACAAAAGAAGAATCCATGGTATAATAGGGCATGTATGGACGCAAAGAAACTGAACAAAAGGGCATGGAGGAACTTCCGGAATAACAGAACACCAGAAAGCAGAGAGAGATACCAGAGAACCTGGAATGAGTATGTCAGGGTGAGAAGAGAAGCAGAGAAAAGTTATGAAAATGATATAGCAAACAAAGCCAAGACCGAACCAAAGCTACTCCACAGTTACATCAGACGGAAAACAACAGTGAAAGAACAGGTAGTGAAACTTAGAACAGGCGAGGACAGGTATACAGAGAATGACAAAGAGGTGTGTGATGAACTCAACAAGAGGTTCCAAGAGGTCTTCACAACAGAACAAGGTGAGGTCACTGTGCTAGGAGAAAGGGACGTAAACCAGGCGGCCTTGGAAGAGTTTGAAATTACGAGAGAGGAGGTCAAGAGACACCTGCTGGATCTGGATGTTAGAAAGGCTGTTGGTCCAGACGGGATCTCGCCATGGGTACTGAAAGAGTGTGCAGAGGCACTTTGCTTGCCACTCTCCATAGTGTATAGTAGGTCACTGGAGACGGGAGACTTACCAGAAATATGGAAGATGGCGAATGTGGTCCCAACATACAAAAAGGGCGACAGGCAAGAGTCACTGAACTACAGGCCAGTATCCTTGACTTGTATACCATGCAAGGTGATGGAGAAGACCGTGAGAAAAAACCTGGTAGCACATCTGGAGAGAAGGGACTTCGTGACAAATCGACAACATGGGTTCAGGGAGAGTAAATCTTGCCTGACTGGCTTAATAGAATTCTATGACCAGGTGACACAGATTAAGCAAGAAAGAGAGGGCTGGGCGGACTGCATTTTCTTGGATTGTCGGAAAGCCTTTGACACAGTACCGCATAAGAGGCTGGTACATAAGCTGGAGAGACAGGCAGGTGTAGCTGGTAAGGTGCTCCAGTGGATAAGGGAGTACCTAAGCAATAGGAAGCAGTGAGTTACGGTGAGGGGTGAGACCTCTGATTGGCGTGAAGTCACCAGTGGAGTCCCACAGGGCTCTGTACTCGGTCCTATCTTGTTTCTGATATATGTAAATGATCTCCCGGAGAGTATAGATTCATTTCTCTCAATGTTTGCGGACGATGTCAAAATTATGAGAAGGATTAAGACAGAAGAGGACTGTTTGAGGCTTCAAGAAGACCTAGACAAACTGAAGGAATGGTCGAACAAGTGGTTGTTAGAGTTGAACCCAACCAAATGTAATGTAATGAAGATAGGTGTAGGGAGCAGGAGGCCAAATACAAGGTATCATCTGGGAGAGGAAATCCTTCAGGAGTCAGAGAAAGAAAAAGACTTGGGAGTTGATATCACGCCAGACTTGTCTCCTGCAGCACATATCAAGAGGATAACATCAGCGTCATATGCCAGGCTGGCCAACATACGAACGGCATTCAGAAATTTGTGTAAAGAATCATTCAGAACTTTGTATACCACATATGTCAGGCCAATTCTGGAGTATGCAGCCCCAGCATGGAGTCCATATCTAGTCAAGGATAAGACTAAACTGGAAAAGGTTCAAAGATTTGCCACCAGACTAGTACCCGAGCTGAGAGGTATGAGCTACGAGGAGAGACTGCGGGAATTGAACCTCACTTCGCTGGAAGACAGAAGAGTTAGGGGGGACATGATCACTACATTCAAAATTCTCAAGGTCATTGATAGGGTAGATAAAGACAGGCTATTTAATACAAGGAGCACACGCACAAGGGGACACAGGTGGAAACTGAGCGCCCAATTGAGCCACAGAGATATTAGAAAGAACTTTTTTAGTGTCAGAGTGGTAGACAAATGGAATGCATTAGGAAGTGATGTGGTGGAGGCTGACTCCATACACAGTTTCAAGTGTAGATATGATAGAGCCCAATAGGCTGAGGAATCTGTATACCTGTTGATTGACGGTTGAGAGGCGGAACCAAAGAGCCAGAGCTCAACCCCCGCAAACACAACTAGGTGAGCACAACTAGGTGAGCACAACTAGGTGAGTGCACACACACACACACACACACACACACACACACACACACACACACACACACACACACACACACTGACACCCACACACACACACACACACACACACACACACAGTGGTTGACAAACACACACACTCCACACACACACACACACACACACACCCGACACACACAATCAACACCTGTTGATTGACACAGGTGGGACCACACCACACTCACACCCACAAACACAACACACAGTACACACAGTACACACACACACACACACACACACACACACACACACACACACACACACACACACACACACACACACACACACACACACACACACACACACACACACACACACACACACACACACACACACACACACACACACACACACACACACACACACACACACACACACACACACACACACACACACACACACACACACACACACACACACACACACACACACACACACACACACACACACACACACACACACCCCCACACACACCCACACACACACATCACCACACCACACACACACTCACACACAACACACACACAACGTTTCTTAACTTGGCTGATGTGGTGAGAAGCAGTGTTCTCAAGGTGCAAAAATGTAAAAAAAAAAAAGCCAAAGTAAGGCTGTTGCTATTATATACAAATAGTAGCCAATCACATGTCAGTGAGTTAGGGAATGAGTGGGTCAAGATAATGGTAACTGTGGCGGAGGATACTCACACATACCAGCTAATTCTCTATTAATGATAGTGCTTATAGCAACTATTTAGTCAACATGTAACCAACAACAAATGGACTGTTGCTCCAAAATGGAAATGTTGGCATGCTATTGATTTCGCACAAATTGCATACAAATGCCACCCACTTACCGGTAATTAAAGAACCTAAGCATTGTAACTCTATCATCATTACCTAACCTCAGAACTTTACATTTATCAGCATTAAACTGCATCTGCCAATCATTTGACCATTTCAAAACCCTATCTAGATCAACTTGAAGTGATAGTGAGTCCCTCCTCCGAATTAATTTCCCTACCGATTTTTCGTATCATCGGCAAATTTGCAAATGTTGCTACTCAAACCTGAATCTTAATCATTTATATATATTATAAACAACAGAGGTCCCAGGACAGAGCCTTGAGGCACTCCACTTACAACATTTTCCCACTCTGACTTGATTCCATTTATACTAACTCTCTTGTTTCCTTTGGTATAGCCATGCCCTAATCCACCTTAATAATAGCACCCCCAATACCATGAGACTCTATCTTTTTAATCAGTCTTTTCATGTGGCACTGTATCAAAGCTTTGCTAAAGTCAAGGTACACCATCGCAATCCTTACCACTATCAACTGCCTCAACAGCTAGAATAAAAAGATAACAATTTGGTTTAACTGACCGGCCATTTATAAAACCATGTTGCGACTCAATTATTAATTTATGTTTTTCAAAACAGAGCCACACACAGAAACTATTTGGATAGAATTAAACGAAAAAGCTAATAATATTATAATAGGAGTAATATATAGGCCACCAAATTTAGACAGAATGGAAGCAAAGCACCTATGGGATGAAATATCTAGAGCATCTAGATCTTACAGTATTTATGTCATGGGTGACTTTAATTTTAGCGGAATAAACTGGTTGAACAAAACAGGGAATAGTGAAGCAGAAGATTTTCTAGAATTAATTGACGATTGCTTTCTTACGCAACACATTAAGGAACCAACACGGGAAAATAATATTTTAGAATTAGTGTTAACTAACAGGGAAACGCGAATTAATGACATCGAAATAGGGAGTGAGCTAGGGAGCAGTGATCACAAAGAATCAGATTTAGCATAGAATGGAATAGACCAGTAGGAGAAAATTCTGTTAAGTGCCAGATTTTCGAAAAGCTGATTTTAATAGCCTAAGAAATTTTTTGGGTCAAATTGATTGGAAAGTCTTGGGTATGGGGTGTGGCCGGTCTTGGAGCGAGACATGAACCCAGCGATAGGTGACTTAAATGGGGATTTCGATGTGGATTCAATATATAACTTATTTAAGAATATTCTAAACAAAGCACAGGAACGTAGTATACCATACAAATTGAATAGATCGAATACTAATGACCCAAAGTGGATAACAAAGAATTGAAGAACCTTATAGGTAAAAAGAGAGCTTGGTACAAAGGATTAAAATGGGGAGGTCACTTTAGAACAGGAATTCGTACAACTGGTTAGAAATGTTAAAAAAGAGATAAGGAAAGCAAAAAAACTATGAAGTTCGCATAGCAGGGCAAGCAAAGACAAATCCTAAAGGGTTTTTTCAGTTATATCGTACTAAGACTAGGGAAAGGATAGGTCCATTAAAAACTGATACAGGTCAAATAACAGATAGTGATGAAGATAAGGGTAGTGAACACCACACGAAGGTTACTGAACATAACACCAAGGGTAGTGAACACCAGGTCAAGGGTAGTGAACACCATGCAAAGGGTAGTGAACACCACGCTAAGGGTAATGAACACCACACCAAGGGTTGTGAACACCACGTCAAGGATAGTGAACACCACACCGAGGGTAGCGAGCACCACACAAAGGGTAGTGAACACCACGGCAAGGGTAGTGAACAACACGTCAAGGTTAGTGAAAACCATGCTAAGGGTAGTGAACACCATGCCAAGGGAAGTGAACACAATGCCAAGGGTAGTGAACACCATGCCAAGGGTAATGAACACCTCGCCAGGGGTAGTGAACACCAAATGAAATGTAGTGAACACCATGCCAAGGGTAGTGAACACTACGCCAAGGTTAGTAAACACCACGCCAAGGGTAGTGAACACCATGCAAAGGGTAGTGAACACCACGCTAAGAGTAGTGAGCACCACGTCATGGGTAGTGAACACTACGCTAAGAGTAGTGAACACCACGTCATGGGTAGTGAACACCACGCTAAGAGTAGTGAACACCACGTCATGGGTAGTAAACACCACACCAAGGGAAGTGAACACCACGCGAAGGGTAGTGATCACCACACCAAGGAAAGTGAAAACCATGTCAAGGGTAGTTAACACCACGCCAAGTTCAGTGAACACTACGCCACGTTCAGTGAATACCACGCCAAGGGTAGTGAACACCACGCTAAGGGTAGTGAACACCACGCCCAGGGTAGTGAAGACCACGCCAAGGGTAGTGAACATCACGCCAAGGGTAGTGAACATCAAGCCAATGGTTGTGAACACCAAGCCGAAGGTAGTGAACACCACGCCAAGGGTAGTGAACATAACGCCAAGGGTAGTGAACACCACGCCAAAGGTAGTGAACACGACGCCATGGGTAGTGAACACCATGCCATGGGTAGTGAGCACCATGCCATGGGTAGTGAACACCAAATGAAGGGTAGTGAACACCATGCCAAGGTTAGTGAACACCACGACAAGGTTAGTAAATACCAAGCCAAGGATAGTGAACACCATGCAAAAGGAAGTGAACACCATGCAAAAGGAAGTGAACACCATGCCAAGGGTAGTGAACACCACGCCAAGGGTAATGAACCCCACGCCAAGGGTAGTGAACACCACGTAAAGGGTAGTGAACACTATGCCAAGGGTAGTGAACACCACGCCAAGGGTAGCGAACACCAAATGAAGGGTAGTGAATACCACGCCAAGAGTAGTGAACACCACGCCAAGGTTAGTGAACACCACGCTATGGGTAGTGAACACGATGCCGTAGTGATCACCACGCCAAGTGTAGTGAACCCCACGCCAAATGTAGTGAACACCACGCTAAGGGTAGTGAACACCACGCTAAGGGTAGTGAACACCACGCTAAGGGTAGTGAACACCACGCTAAGGGTAGTGAACATCACGCCAAGGGGAGTAAACACCTCACAAAGGGTAGTGAACACCACTTCAAGGGTAGTGAACACCATGTCAAGGGTAGTGAACACCACGCAAAGGGTAGTGAACACCACGCCAAGGGTAGCGAACACCACGCAAAGAGTAGTGAACACCACGTCAAGAGTAGGGAACACCACGCCAAGGGTAGTGAACACCACGCTATGGGTAGTGAACACCATGCTAAGGGTAGGGAACACCACGCCAAGGGTAGTGAACAACATGCCATGTGTAGTGAACCCCACGCATTGGGTAGTGAACACCACGTCAAGGGTAGTGAGCACCACGCCAAGGGTGGTGAACACCACACAAAGGGTAATGAACACCACGCCAAGGGTAGTGAACACCACATCAAGGTTAGTGAAAACCATGTTAAGGGTAGTGAGCACTATGCCAAGGGTAGTGAACACCATGCCAAGGGTGGTGAACACCACGCCAGGGGTAGTGAACACCACGTCAAGGGTAATCAACACCACGCCAAGGGTAGTGAACACCACGTCAAGGGTAGTGAACACCATGCCAAGAGTAGTGAACACCACGCTAAGGGTAATGAACACCATGCGAAGGGTAGTGAACACCATGCAAAGGGTAGTGAACACCACGCCAAGGGTAGTGAACACCACGCCAGGGGTCGTGAACACCACGCCAAGGGTAGTGAACACCACGCCAGGGTAGTCGTGAACACCACGCCAAGGGTAGTGAACACAATGCCAAGGGTAGTGAACACCTTGCCAAGGGTATTAAACACCAAGGCAAGGGTAGTGAACACCACGCCAAGGGAAGTGAACACCACGCCATGGGTAGTGAACACCATGCCATGGGAAGTGAACAAGGGTAGTGAACACCACGCCAAGGGTAGTGAACACCATGCCAAGGGTAGTGAAGACCACGCCAAGGGTAGTGAAGACCACGCCAAGGGTAGTGAACAAAACGCCAAGGGTAGTAAACACCACGCTAAGGGTAGTGAACACCATGCCAAGGGTAGTGAACACCATGCCAATGGTAGTGAACACCAAGCCAAGGGTATTAAACACCAAGGCAAGGGTAGTGAACACCACGCCAAGGGAAGTGAACACCACGCCATGGGTAGTGAACACCATGCCATGGGAAGTGAACACCAAGCCAAGGGTAGTGAACACCACGCCAAGGGTGGTGAACACCACGCCAAGGTTAGTGAAAACCACGCCAAGGGTAGTGAACGTGACGTCAAGGGTAGTGAACACCACGTTAAGGGTAGTGAACCCCACGCCAAGGGTAATGAACACCACGCTAAGGGTAGTGAACACCACGCCAAGGGGAGTGAACACCACACAAAGGGTAGTGAACACCACTTCAAGGGTAGTGAACACCATGTCAAGGGTAGTGAACACCACGCCAAGGGTAGTGAACACCACGCCAATGGTAGCGAACACCAAGCAAAGAGTAGTGAACACCAGCTCTCAGTAATTGGCATATTTTCGGTGTAAAAAGTCGTTATTTCAAAATGCGAGTAAGTACAGAGAGCCAGAAATTGGCTCCAAAATATTGTTCATTAGTCGAATTTGGGATGTTTGAGATATTTTGAAAACTGCAGGGAGGGTTTGGGCAAAATATGACCCATCGCCGCTTTAAGTAATATGCATATTTTCGGTATAAAAAGTTGTAATTTCAAACTGCGAATACGTGCAGGAAACTAGAATTTGGCTCCAAAATATGGCTCAAGGGTCGAATTTGGGATGGTTGAGATATTTTAAAAACTGCAGGGGTGTTTTAGGCAAAATGTGACCCATCGCCGCACTCAGCAATTGGCATATTTTCGGTATATAAAATCGTAATTTCAAACTGCGAATACATGCTGAGAGCCAGAATTTACCACTAAAATATGGCTCAGGCATTGAATTTAGAATGTTTGGGATTTTTTGAAAACTACAGTGAGGGTTTGGCGAAAATGTGATCCATCATTGCTCTCAGTAATTGGCATATTTTCGGTATAAAAAGTCGTAATTTCAAACTGCGAATACGTGTAGAAAGCCAGATTTTGGCTCCAAAATATAGTTCAAGGGTCTGATTTGAGATGTTTGGGATATTTTGAAAACTTCAGAGGAGTTTCGGCAAAATGTGACCCATCGATGCTCTCGGTGAAAATAGTCGTAATTTCAAACTGCGAATACGTGCAGAAAGCCAGAATTTGGCTCCAAAATATAGCTCAAGTGTTGAATTTGGGATGTTTGGGATATTTTGAAAACTGCAGAGGGGGTTTGGGCAAAATGTGACCCATCGCCGCTCTCAGTAATTGGCATATTTTCGGTGTAAAAAGTCGTTATTTCAAACTGAGAATATGTGCTGAGAGCCAGAATTTGGCTCCAAAATATTGTTCAAGGGTCGAATTTGGGATGTTTTAGATATTTTGAAAACTGCAGGGAGGGTTTGGGCAAAATATGATCCATCGCTGCTTTCAGTAATTGACATATTTTCGGTATAAAAAGTTGTAATTTCAAACTGCGAATACGTGCAGCAAACTAGAATTTGGCTCCAAAATATGGCTCAAGGCTCGAATCTGGGATGGTTGGGAAATTTGAAAACTGCAGGGGGGTTTTGTCCAAAATGTGACCCATCGCAGCTCTCAGTAATTGGCATATTTTCGGTAAAAAAAGTCATAATTTCAAAAAGCGAATACGTGCAGAGAGCGAGAATTTGGCTCCAAAATATGGCTCAAGGGTGTAATTTGGGATGTTTGGGATATTTTGAAACCTGCAGGGAGGGTTTGGGCAAAATGTGACCCATCGCCGCTCATAGTAATTGGCATATTTTCGGTATAAAAATTCGTAATTTCAAACAGCGAATACGCGCAGAGAGCCAGAATTTGGCTCCAAAATATGGCTCAAGGGTGTAATTTGGGGTGTATGGAATATTTTGAAAACTGCAGGGGGGGTTTGGGCAAAATGTGATCCATCGCTGCTTTCAGTAATTGGCATATTTTCGGTTTAAAAAGTCGTAATTTCAAACGGCGAATACGTGCAGAGAGCCAGAAATTGGCTCTAAAATATGGCTCAAGGGTCAAATTTGGGATGTTTGGGATATTTTGAAAACTGCAGGAGGGTTTGGGCAAAATGTGACCATTTACGGCTCTCAGTAATTAGCATATTTTCGGTATAAAAAGTCTTAATTTCAAACTGCAAATACGTGCAAAACGCCAGATTTTGGCTTTAAATATGGCTCAAGCGCTTTATTTGGGATGTTTGGGATATTTTGAAAACTGTAGAGAGGGTTTGCGCAAAATGTGATCCATTGCCTATCTAAGTAATTGGCATATTTTCGGTATAAAAATTCGTAATTTCAAACGGCGAATACGTGCAGAAAGCCAGAATTTGGCTCCAATATATGGCTCAAGGATCGAATTTGGGATGTTTTGGATATTTTGAAAACGGCCGGGGTCTGTTTGGGCAAAATGTGACCCATCGCTGCTGTCAGTAATTGGCATTTTTTTCGCTATAAAATTCGAAAGTTCAAACTGCGAATACGTGCAGAGAGCGAGAATTTGGCTCCAAAATATAGCTCAAGGGTCAAATTTGAGATATTTGGGATATTTTGAAAGCTACATGGAGGGTTTGGACAAAATGTGACCCATCGCTTCTCTCAGTAATTGGCATATTATCGGTATAAAAAGTCTTAATTTCAAACTGCGAATATGTGCAGAGAGCCTGAATTTGGCTCTTAAATATGGCTCAAGCGTCGAATTTGGAATGTTTGGGATATTTTGAAAAGTAGAGGGGCTGTTTGGGCAAAATGTGACCCATCGCTGCTCTCAGAAATTTGCATTTTTTCGGTACAAAAAGTCGAAATTTCAAACGGCGAATACGTTCAGAGAGCCAGAACTTGGCTCCAAAATATGGCTCAAGCGTCGAATTTGGAATATTTTGGATATTTTGAAAATTGCAGGGAAGGTTTGGGCAAAATGTGATCCATCGCTGCTTTCAGTTATTGGCATATTTTCGGTATAAAAAGTCATAATTTAAAACTGTGATTACGTGCAGAGAACCAGAATTTGACTCCAAAATATATCTCAAGCGTCGAATTTGAGATGTTTGGGATATTTTGAAAACTGCAGGGAGGGATTGGGCAAAATGTGATCCATCGCCGATTTCAGTAATTGGCATATTTTCGGTATAAAAATTCGTAATTTCAAACTGCGAATACGTGCAGAGAACCAGAATTTGGCTCCAAAATATGGCTTGAGGGTCGAATTTGCGATGTTTGGGATATTTTGAAAACTGCAGAGAGGGTTTGGGCAAAACGTGATCCATCGCCGATTTCGGTAATTGGCATATTTTCGGTATAAAATGTCGTAATTATAATCTGCGAATACGTTCAGAAAGCCAAAATTTGGCTCCAAAATATGGCTGAAGGGTCGAATTTGGGATGTTTGGAATATTTTGAAAACTGCAGGGGCTGTTTGGGCAAAATTTGACCCATCGCTGCTGTCAGAAATTTGCATTTTCTCGGTAAAACAAAGTCGTAATTTCAAACTGCGAATACGTGCAGAGAGCCAGAATTTGGCTCCAAAATATAGCTCAAGGATCGAATTTTGGATGTTTGGGATACGTGCTCTCTGCAGTTCGCAGTTTGAACTTTCGACTTTTATAGAGAAAAACTGCCAATTACTGTGAGTTGCGATGGGTCACATTTTGCCCAAACCCTCCCTGCAGTTTTCAAAATATCCCAAACATCCCAAATTCGACGCTTGACCAATATTTTGGAGCCAAATTCTGGCTCTCTGCACGTCTTCGCAGTTTGAAATTACGACTTTTTATACCGAAAATATGCCAATTACCGAAATCGGCGATGGATTACATTTTGCCCAAACCCTCCCTGCAGTTTTCAAAATATGCCAAACATCTTAAATTCGACTGTTGAGCCATATTTTGCAGCCAAATTCTGGCTCTCTGCACGTATTCGCTGTTTGAAATTACGAATTTTTATACCGAAAATATGCCAATTACTGAGAGCAGCGATGGATCACACTTTGCCCAAACCCCCCTTGCAGTTTTTAAAATTTCCCAAACATCCCAAATTCGACGCTTGAGCCATTTTTTTAGCCAAATTCTGGCTCTCTGCACGTATTCGCAGTTTGAAATTACGACTTTTTAAACCAAAAATATCCAATTACTTAAAGCGGCGATGGATCACATTTCGCCCAAACCCTCCCTGCAATTTTCAAAATATCCCAAACATCCCAAATTCGACGCAAGAGCCATATTTTGGAGCCAAATTCTGGCTCTCTGTAAGTATTTGCAGTTTGAAATTACGAATTTTTATACCGAAAATATGCCAATTACTGAGAGCAGCGATAGGTCACATTTTACCCAAACCGCACTTTAGTTTTCTAAATATCCCAAACATCCCAAATTCGACCCTTGATCCATATTTTGGAGCCAAATTCTGGCTCTCTGCACGTATTCGCAGGTTGAAATTTCGAATTTTATACCGAAAATATGCCAATTACTGAGAGCGGCGATGGATCACATTTTGTCCAAACCCTCCCTGCAGTTTTCAAAATATCCCAAACATCCCAAATTCGACGCTTGACCAATATTTTGGAGCCAAATTCTGGCTCTCTGCACGTCTTCGCAGTTTGAAATTACGACTTTTTATACCGAAAATATGCCAATTACTGAGAGCAGCGATGGGTCATATTTTGCCCAAACCCCCCCCCCTTAGAGTTTTCATAATATCCCAAACATCCCAAATTTGACCTTGAAGCCATATTTTGGAGCCAAATTCTTGCTCTCTGCATAGCCCCCCCCCCCCTGCAGCTTGGGAAAGCTGCAGGGGGGGAGGGGGCAAAATGTGACCGCTCTCAGTACTTGGCGTATTTTCGATATAAAAAGTCGTATTTTCGAACTGCGAATACGTGCTGAGAGCCAGAATTTGGCTTCAAAATATGGCCCAAGCGTCGAATTTGGGATGTTTGGGATATATTGAAAACTGCAGGGTGGTGGGGGGGGGCAAAATGTGACCCATAGCCGCTCTCAGTAATTGGCTTATTTTTGAAAAAAAATCGTTATTTCAAACTGTGAATACATGCAGAGAGCCAGAATTTGGCTCCAAAATATGGCACAAGCGTCGAATTTTGGATGTTTGTAATATTTTGAAAACTGCAGGGAGGGTTTGGGCAAAATGTGATCCATTGCCGCTTTCAGTATTTGGCATATTTTCAGTATAAAATGTCGTAATTTCAAACTAGAAATACGTACAGAGAGCCAGAATTTAGCTCTAAAATATGGCTATTGCGTCGAATTTGAGATGTTTGGGATATTTTGAAAACTGCAAGGGGGTGGGGGGGTTTGGGCAAAATGTGACCCATAACCGCTCACAGTAATTGGCATATTTTCGGTGTAAAAATTCATAATTTCAATTTGCGAATACGTGCAGAGAATCAGAATTTGGCTCCAAAATATGGCTCAAGCGTCGAATTTGGGATGCTTGGGATATTTTGAAAATTGCATGGGGGTTTGCGCAAAATGTGACCCATCGCCGCTCTCAGTAATTGGCATATTTTCGGTATAAAATGACGTAATTTCAAACTGCGAATACGTGCAGAGAGCCAGAATTTCGTTCCAAAATATGGCTCAAGCGTCGAATTTTGGATGTTTGAGATGTTTTTAAAACTGCAGGGGGGGAGGGGCAAAATTTGACCCATCGCCGCTTTCAGTAATTGGCATATTTTCGGTATAAAAAGTCATAATTTCAAACTGTAATTTCAAATTAGTATATGCAAATTACTGATAGCGGCGATGGGTCACATTTTGCCCCACCCCCCTCCCCCCCTCTGCAGTTATCAAAATATCCCAAACATTCCAAATTCGACACTTGAGCCATATTTTGGAGCCAAATTCTGGCTCTCTGTACGTGTTAGTAGTGTGAAATTACGACTTTTTTTTACCGAAAATATGCCAATTACTGGGAGCGGTGATGGATCACATTTTGCCCCACCCCCCTCCCCCTCTGCAGTTTTCAAAATATCCCAAACATCCCAAATTGAACGCTCGAGCCAAATTTTAAAGCCAAATTCTGGCTCTCTGCACGGATTCGCAGTTTAAAATTACGACTTTTTATACCGCACACACACACACACACACACACACACACACACACACACACACACACACACACACACACACACACACACACACACACACACACACACACACACACACACACACACACACACACACACACACACACACACACACACACACACACACACACACACACACACACACACACACACACACACACACACACACACACACACACACACACACACACACACACACACAGGGTATGGTGTGAACGGGGAGGGAGGACAGGAAGGAAAGGGGGGTTTTCTCCTCTGCATAGAAAACCCCCCTTTCCTTCCTGTTCTCCTGCCCCGTTCACCCCATACTCTCCCTGTCCTTCCCCCTTCACTTGACCCCCCACCCCTCATCCCAGTATCCTCTGCAACCCTGGCATCCACCTCACAAATCTTCACACCCATGGCACAGCTTCCTCCACCAGCAGAACATTCACCAAGAAGGAGATTTGAGAAGGGACGGAGAAAGTGAGCCTCAAGGCAATGTACACTAACATTGATGGTATTACAAATAAGGCAAATGAACTTGGAGAATGGGTACTAGAGGAAAACCCAGACATAATAGCTCTCACAGAAACAAAGCTGACGAAATCAATAACAAATGCAGTGTTCCCACAGGACTATTATGTTATGAGGAAAGAGAGAGAAGGAAGAGGTGGTGGTGGTGTAGCTCTGCTGGTTAGAAAAGGCTGGGATTTTGAGGAGTTTGTTGTTCAGGGATATGAAGGTTTCAGTGACTACATAATAGGAACAATAACAACTGGAGGGCAAAAAATTATAATCGTAGTCATATATAATCCACCAGCAAATGACAGAAGACCCAGACAGGAATATGATAGAAACAATATGGCCACCATTAACATAATAGAGAGAGCAGCTTCTGTTGCTAGCTGGAATGGATCTGGACTACCAATCATGGAAGACTTCAACCATGGGAAGATAGATTTGGAGAACAGAGATCCGCATGGAGGACCAGAAACATGGAGAGCTAAGCTGCTGGACGTGGCAACAAGAAACTTTCTAAGCCAGCACATCAAGGATCCAACAAGAATGAGAGGAGATGATGAACCAGCAATGCTTGATCTGATATTTACCCTAAATGAGTGGGATATTAGAGAAGTCAAGATGGAAGCACCCTTGGGAATGAGTGATCACAGTGTATTGAACTTTGAGTACCTGGTAGAGCTCGGAATTATCCCCCCCGAAAAAGAACTAGGAAACAAAAGGCTGGCATACCGAAAGGGAAATTATGAGGAGATGAGAAGCTTCCTAAGGGAAATACCTTGGGACACAGTGATCAGAGCTAAGTCTGTACAAGATATGATGAACTATGTCACCCAAAAGTGTCAGGAGGCAGTAAGAAGATACATCCCGGCCCAAAAGGAAAATCCGAGAAACAAAAGAAGAATCCATGGTATAATAGGGCATGTATGGACGCAAAGAAACTGAACAAAAGGGCATGGAGGAACTTCCGGAATAACAGAACACCAGAAAGCAGAGAGAGATACCAGAGAACCTGGAATGAGTATGTCAGGGTGAGAAGAGAAGCAGAGAAAAGTTATGAAAATGATATAGCAAATAAAGCCAAGACCGAACCAAAGCTACTCCACAGTTACATCAGACGGAAAACAACAGTGAAAGAACAGGTAGTGAAACTTAGAACAGGCGAGGACAGGTATACAGAGAATGACAAAGAGGTGTGTGATGAACTCAACAAGAGGTTCCAAGAGGTCTTCACAACAGAACAAGGTGAGGTCACTGTGCTAGGAGAAAGGGACGTAAACCAGGCGGCCTTGGAAGAGTTTGAAATTACGAGAGAGGAGGTCAAGAGACACCTGCTGGATCTGGATGTAAGAAAGGCTGTTGGTCCAGACGGGATCTCGCCATGGGTACTGAAAGAGTGTGCAGAGGCACTTTGCTTGCCACTCTCCATAGTGTATAGTAGGTCACTGGAGACGGGAGACTTACCAGAAATATGGAAGATGGCGAATGTGGTCCCAACATACAAAAAGGGCGACAGGCAAGAGGCACTGAACTACAGGCCAGTATCCTTGACTTGTATACCATGCAAGGTGATGGAGAAGACCGTGAGAAAAAACCTGGTAGCACATCTGGAGAGAAGGGACTTCGTGACAAATCGACAACATGGGTTCAGGGAGAGTAAATCTTGCCTGACTGGCTTAATAGAATTCTATGACCAGGTGACACAGATTAAGCAAGAAAGAGAGGGCTGGGCGGACTGCATTTTCTTGGATTGTCGGAAAGCCTTTGACACAGTACCGCATAAGAGGCTGGTACATAAGCTGGAGAGACAGGCAGGTGTAGCTGGTAAGGTGCTTCAGTGGATAAGGGAGTACCTAAGCAATAGGAAGCAGTGAGTTACGGTGAGGGGTGAGACCTCTGATTGGCGTGAAGTCACCAGTGGAGTCCCACAGAGCTCTGTACTCGGTCCTATCTTGTTTCTGATATATGTAAATGATCTCCCGGAGAGTATAGATTCATTTCTCTCAATGTTTGCGGACGATGTCAAAATTATGAGAAGGATTAAGACAGAAGAGGACTGTTTGAGGCTTCAAGAAGACCTAGACAAACTGAAGGAATGGTCGAACAAGTGGTTGTTAGAGTTCAACCCAACCAAATGTAATGTAATGAAGATAGGTGTAGGGAGCAGGAGGCCAAATACAAGGTATCATCTGGGAGAGGAAATCCTTCAGGAGTCAGAGAAAGAAAAAGACTTGGGAGTTGATATCACGCCAGACTTGTCTCCTGCAGCACATATCAAGAGGATAACATCAGCGTCATATGCCAGGCTGGCCAACATACGAACGGCATTCAGAAATTTGTGTAAAGAATCATTCAGAACTTTGTATACCACATATGTCAGGCCAATTCTGGAGTATGCAGCCCCAGCATGGTGTCCATATCTAGTCAAGGATAAGACTAAACTGGAAAAGGTTCAAAGATTTGCCACCAGACTAGTACCCGAGCTGAGAGGTATGAGCTACGAGGAGAGACAGCGGGAATTGAACCTCACTTCGCTGGAAGACAGAAGAGTTAGGGGGGACATGATCACTACATTCAAAATTCTCAAGGTCATTGATAGGGTAGATAAAGACAGGCTATTTAATACAAGGAGCACACGCACAAGGGGACACAGGTGGAAACTGAGCGCCCAATTGAGCCACAGAGATATTAGAAAGAACTTTTTTAGTGTCAGAGTGGTAGACAAATGGAATGCATTAGGAAGTGATGTGGTGGAGGCTGACTCCATACACAGTTTCAAGTGTAGATATGATAGAGCCCAATAGGCTGAGGACACCTGTACACCTGTTGATTGACGGTTGAGAGGCGGAACCAAAGAGCCAGAGCTCAACCCCCGCAAACACAACTAGGTGAGCACAACTAGGTGAGCACAACTAGGTGAGTACACACACACACACACACACACACACACACACACACACACACACACACACACACACACACACACACACACACACACACACACACACACACACACACATGGAATGCATTAGAAAGTGATGAAGGGAGGCTGACTCCATACACAATTTCAAGTGAAGATATGATAGAGCCCAATAGGCTCAAGAATCTGTACATCTGTTGATTGACGGTTGAGAGGCGGGAACAAAGAGCCAGAGCTCAACCCCCGCAAACACAACTAAGTGAGTACAACTAGGTGAGTACACACACACACACACACACACACACACACACACACACACACACACACACACACACACACACACACACACACACACACACACACACACACACACACACACACACACACACACACACACACACACACACACACACACACACACACACACACACACACACACACACACACACACACACACACACACACACACACACACACACACACACACACACACACACACACACACACACACACACACACACACACACACACACACACACACACACACACACACACACACACACACACACACACACACACACACACACACACACACACACACACACACACACACACACACACACACACACACACACACACACACACACACACACACACACACACACACACACACACACACACACACACACACACACACACATTGACCCACGAAGACTGCCCAAATATGAATACCATCATCCGCACCAGTTGGTGTTCCCAGGCAGGTCACTCATCCAAGTACTAACCAAAGTCAACGTTTCTTAACTTGGCTGATGTGGTGAGAAGCAGTGTTCTCAAGGTGCAAAAATGTAAAAAAAAAGTCAAAGTAAGGCTGTTGCTATTATATACAAATAGTAGCCAATCACATGTCAGTGAGTTAGGGAATGAGTGGGTCAAGATAATGGTAACTGTGGCGGAGGATACTCACACATACCAGCTAATTCTCTATTAATGATAGTGCTTATAGCAACTATTTAGTCAACATGTAACCAACAACAAATGGACTGTTGCTCCAAAATGGAAATGTTGGCATGCTATTGATTTCGCACAAATTGCATACAAATGCCACCCACTTACCGGTAATTAAACAACCTAAGAACATACATAAGAACATAAGAACAAAGGTAACTGCAGAAGGCCTATTGGCCCATACGAGGCAGCTCCTATTCTATAACCACCCAATCCCACTCATATACTTGTCCAACCCGCGCTTGAAACAATCGAGGGACCCCACCTCCACCACGTTACGCGGCAATTGGTTCCACAAATCAACAACCCTGTTACTGAACCAGTATTTACCCAAGTCTTTCCTAAATCTAAACTTATCCAATTTATACCCATTGTTTCGTGTTCTGTCCTGTGTTGATACTTTTAATACCCTATTAATATCCCCCTTGTTATGTCCATTCACCCACTTGTAAACCTCTATCATGTCACCCCTAACTCTTCGCCTTTCCAGTGAATGCAACTTAAGCTTTGTTAATCTTTCTTCATATGAAAGATTTCTAATTTGGGGAATTAACTTAGTCATCCTACGCTGGACACGTTCAAGTGAATTTATATCCATTCTATAATATGGCGACCAAAACTGAACTGCAAAATCTAAATGGGGCCTAACTAGAGCTAGATATAGCTTGAGAACCACACCAGGTGTCTTGTTACTAATGCTGCGATTAATAAATCCAAGTGTCCGATTTGCCTTATTACGAACATTTATGCATTGATCCTTTTGTTTTAAATTCTTACTAATCATAACTCCCAGATCCCTTTCGCAATCCGACTTCGCAATCTCAACACCATCTAGCTCGTATCTTGTAACTCTATCATCATTACCTAACCTCAGAACTTTACATTTATCAGCATTAAACTGCATCTGCCAATCCTTTGACCATTTCAAAACCCTATCTAGATCAACTTGAAGTGATAGTGAGTCCTCCTCCGAATTAATTTCCCTACCGATTTTCGTATCATCGGCAAATTTGCAAATGTTGCTACTCAAACCTGAATCTAAATCATTTATATATATTATAAACAACAGAGGTCCAAGGACAGAGCCTTGAGGCACTCCACTTACAACATTTTCCCACTCTGACTTGACTCCATTTATACTAACTCTCTGTTTCCTTTGGTATAACCATGCCCTAATCCAGTTTAATATAGCACCCCCAATACCATGAGCCTCTATCTTTTTAATCAGTCTTTCATGTGGCACTGTATCAAAAGCTTTGCTAAAGTCAAGGTACACAACATCACAATCCTTACCACTATCAACTGCCTCAACTATGCTAGAATAAAAAGATAACAAATTTGTTAAACATGAACGGGCATTTATAAAACCATGTTGCGACTCAATTATTAATTTATGTTTTTCAAAACAGAGCCACACACAGAAACTATTTGGATAGAATTAAACGAAAAAGCTAATAATATTATAATAGGAGTAATATATAGGCCACCAAATTTAGACAGAATGGAAGCAAAGCACCTATGGGATGAAATATCTAGAGCATCTAGATCTTACAGTATTTATGTCATGGGTGACTTTAATTTTAGCGGAATAAACTGGTTGAACAAAACAGGGAATAGTGAAGCAGAAGATTTTCTAGAATTAATTGACGATTGCTTTCTTACGCAACACATTAAGGAACCAACACGGGAAAATAATATTTTAGAATTAGTGTTAACTAACAGGGAAACGCGAATTAATGACATCGAAATAGGGAGTGAGCTAGGGAGCAGTGATCACAAAGAAATCAGATTTAGCATAGAATGGAATAGACCAGTAGGAGAAAATTCTGTTAAAGTGCCAGATTTTCGAAAAGCTGATTTTAATAGCCTAAGAAATTTTTTGGGTCAAATTGATTGGAAAGTCTTGGGTATGGGGTGTGGGCCGGTCTTGGAGCGAGACATGAACCCAGCGATAGGTGACTTAAATGGGGATTTCGATGTGGATTCAATATATAACTTATTTAAGAATATTCTAAACAAAGCACAGGAACGTAGTATACCATACAAATTGAATAGATCGAATACTAATGACCCAAAGTGGATAACAAAGAATTTGAAGAACCTTATAGGTAAAAAGAGAGCTTGGTACAAAAGGATTAAAAATGGGGAGGTCACTTTAGAACAGGAATTCGTACAACTGGTTAGAAATGTTAAAAAAGAGATAAGGAAAGCAAAAAGAAACTATGAAGTTCGCATAGCAGGGCAAGCAAAGACAAATCCTAAAGGGTTTTTTCAGTTATATCGTACTAAGACTAGGGAAAGGATAGGTCCATTAAAAACTGATACAGGTCAAATAACAGATAGTGATGAAGAGATGAGTAGTATTTTTAATAAATATTTTGTATCTGTATTTACTAAAGAGGAACTTAACAATATGCCTTCAGCTGAACAAGTCTATGTGGGTGGGGACGAGGACAGGTTGACGAGTTTAGCAGTTACCAGGGAGGATGTTCTTAAACAAATAGTAAAACTCAAACCAAACAAATCCCCAGGGCCGGATGAAGTGTTTGCCAGGGTGCTTAAAGAATGCAAAGAGGAGCTTTGTGACCCACTGTCAACCATATTTAATAAATCAATAGAGTCAGGCAGAGTGCCAGAGTTTTGGAAAGTTGCTAATGTGATACCAGTTTTTAAGAAAGGAGATAGATCACTTGCGTCTAACTATCGACCAATTAGCCTAACGTCTATTGTGGGAAAGTTACTCGAATCTATAATAGCAAATAAAATTCGTCTTCATCTTGAAAAACATAAATTAATAATTGAGTCTCAACATGGTTTTATAAATGGCCGTTCATGTTTAACAAATTTGTTATCTTTTTATTCTAGCATTGTTGAGGCAGTTGATAGTGGTAAGGATTGCGATGTTGTATACCTTGACTTTAGCAAAGCTTTTGATACAGTGCCACATGAAAGACTGATTAAAAAGATAGAGTCTCATGGTATTGGGGGTGCTATATTAAGCTGGATTAGGGCATGGCTATACCAAAGGAAACAGAGAGTTAGGATAAATGGAATCAAGTCAGAGTGGGAAAATGTTGTAAGCGGAGTGCCTCAAGGCTCTGTCCTGGGCCCTCTGTTGTTTATAATATATATAAATGATTTAGATTCAGGTTTGAGTAGCAACATTTGCAAATTTGCCGATGATACGAAAATCGGTAGGGAAATTAATTCGGAGGAGGACTCACTATCACTTCAAGTTGATCTAGATAGGGTTTTGAAATGGTCAAAGGATTGGCAGATGCAGTTTAATGCTGATAAATGTAAAGTTCTGAGGTTAGGTAATGATGATAGAGTTACAAGATACGAGCTAGATGGTGTTGTGATTGCGAAGTCGGATTGCGAAAGGGATCTGGGAGTTATGATTAGTAAGAATTTAAAACAAAGGATCAATGCATAAATGTTCGTAATAAGGCAAATCGGACACTTGGATTTATTAATCGCAGCGTTAGTAACAAGACACCTGGTGTGGTTCTCAAGCTATATCTTGCTCTAGTTAGGCCCCATTTAGATTATGCAGTTCAGTTTTGGTCGCCATATTATAGAATGGATATAAATTCACTTGAACGTGTCCAGCGTAGGATGACTAAGTTAATTCCCCAAATTAGAAATCTTTCATATGAAGAAAGATTAACAAAGCTTAAGTTGCATTCACTGGAAAGGCGAAGAGTTAGGGGTGACATGATAGAGGTTTACAAGTGGATGAATGGACATAACCGGGGGGATATTAATAGGGTATTAAAAGTATCAACACAGGACAGAACACGAAACAATGGATATAAATTGGATAAGTTTAGATTTAGGAAAGACTTGGGTAAATACTGGTTCAGTAACAGGGTTGTTGATTTGTGGAACCAATTGCCGCGTAACATTGTGGAGGTGGGGTCCCTCGATTGTTTCAAGCACGGGTTGGACAAGTATATGAGTGGGATTGGGTGGTTATAGAATAGGAGCTGCCTCGTATGGGCCAATAGGCCTTCTGCAGTTACCTTTGTTCTTATGTTCATTAGCAACTTTCCAAAACTCTGGCACTCTGCCTGACTCTATTGATTTATTAAATATGGTTGACAGTGGGTCACAAAGCTCCTCTTTGCATTCTTTAAGCACCCTGGAAAACACTTCATCCGGCCCTGGGGATTTGTTTGGTTTGAGTTTTAGTATTTGTTTAAGAACATCCTCCCTGGTAACTGCTAAACTCGTCAACCTGTCCTCGTCCCCACCCACATAGACTTGTTCGGCTGAAGGCATATTGTTAAGTTCCTCTTTAGTAAATACAGATACAAAATATTTATTAAAAATACTACTCATCTCTTCATCACTATCTGTTATTTGACCTGTCTCAGTTTTTAATGGACCTATCCTTTCCCTAGTCTTAGTACGATATAACTGAAAAAAAACCTTTAGGATTTGTCTTTGCTTGCCCTGCTATACGAACTTCATAGTTTCTTTTTGCTTTCCTTATCTCTTTTTTAACATTTCTAACCAGTTGTACGAATTCCTGTTCTAAAGTGACCTCCCCATTTTTAATCCTTTTGTACCAAGCTCTCTTTTTACCTATAAGGTTCTTCAAATTCTATGTTATCCACTTTGGGTCATTAGTATTCGATCTATTCAATTTGTATGGTATACTACGTTCCTGTGCTTTGTTTAGAATATTCTTAAATAAGTTATATATTGAATCCACATCGAAATCCCCATTTACGTCACCTATCACCTATAACAACCCTGTCCGACCGGGATTCGAACCCTTGAATCCCCGATTGTCAGTCGTGAAGGAACAAGTCATTCATTTACGTGTACTCACCTATTTGTGCCAGCAGGATCGAGCATTAATCTTGGAGTGAGTCCTTTTAGCCGTCGGTTGTTTAAAGCAGTGACTCCTGGCTTATTTCCCAACCTAACCTAAACCTAATCCTAACCTATAATCTAAACTAACCTAAAACCTAAGCTAACCTGTAACTTAAACTAACCTAAACCTAATCCTAACCTATAATCTAAACTAACCTAAAACCTAAGCTAACCTGTAACTCCTGTTGCGAACTCGTTGGAAGAAGTGGTTAGAGGTGTTTGTTTGGGTTTAAACTGTTAGTAGATAGAGGTATGGGAATTGATTTGGAGGAAGGAGGTAATAAAAGTATGTGTTTGTGGGAGAAAGGAATTGGCAAAACGATCAGGGAAAGAGAAGGTCCGCAAAATAACAATTCACTTAGGGTATATTACACTAACAGTAGAAGTCTAAGAAATAAAATTAACGAATTAAATGCTCTTGTCTGCACAGAAAAAATAGATATTATTGCACTTACCGAAACGTGGATGAATGTAGAAAATAGAGAACTATTAGCTGAATATCAAATATACGGATTTAAACTATTTCACACAGATAGATATATTAGACGAGGAGGTGGAGTAGCCATATATGTTAGGGACAATTTGAAATGTAGTCTCAAAGAGGGAATCAAAACAGAGCCACACACAGAAACTATTTGGATAGAATTAAACGAAAAAGCTAATAATATTATAATAGGAGTAATATATAGGCCACCAAATTTAGACAGAATGGAAGCAAAGCACCTATGGGATGAAATATCTAGAGCATCTAGATCTTACAGTATTTATGTCATGGGTGACTTTAATTTTAGCGGAATAAACTGGTTGAACAAAACAGGGAATAGTGAAGCAGAAGATTTTCTAGAATTAATTGACGATTGCTTTCTTACGCAACACATTAAGGAACCAACACGGGAAAATAATATTTTAGATTTAGTGTTAACTAACAGGGAAACGCGAATTAATGACATCGAAATAGGGAGTGAGCTAGGGAGCAGTGATCACAAAGAAATCAGATTTAGCATAGAATGGAATAGACCAGTAGGAGAAAATTCTGTTAAAGTGCCAGATTTTCGAAAAGCTGATTTTAATAGCCTAAGAAATTTTTTGGGTCAAATTAATTGGAAAGTCTTGGGTATGGGGTGTGGGCCGGTCTTGGAGCGAGACATGATCCCAGCGATAGGTGACTTAAATGGGGATTTCGATGTGGATTCAATATATAACTTATTTAAGAATATTCTAAACAAAGCACAGGAACGTAGTATACCATACAAATTGAATAGATCGAATACTAATGACCCAAAGTGGATAACAAAGAATTTGAAGAACCTTATAGGTAAAAAGAGAGCTTGGTACAAAAGGATTAAAAATGGGGAGGTCACTTTAGAACAGGAATTCGTACAACTGGTTAGAAATGTTAAAAAAGAGATAAGGAAAGCAAAAAGAAACTATGAAGTTCGCATAGCAGGGCAAGCAAAGACAAATCCTAAAGGGTTTTTTCAGTTATATCGTACTAAGACTAGGGAAAGGATAGGTCCATTAAAAACTGATACAGGTCAAATAACAGATAGTGATGAAGAGATGAGTAGTATTTTTAATAAATATTTTGTATCTGTATTTACTAAAGAGGAACTTAACAATATGCCTTCAGCTGAACAAGTCTATGTGGGTGGGGACGAGGACAGGTTGACGAGTTTAGCAGTTACCAGGGAGGATGTTCTTAAACAAATAGTAAACCTCAAACCAAACAAATCCCCAGGGCCGGATGAAGTGTTTGCCAGGGTGCTTAAAGAATGCAAAGAGGAGCTTTGTGACCCACTGTCAACCATATTTAATAAATCAATAGAGTCAGGCAGAGTGCCAGAGTTTTGGAAAGTTGCTAATGTGATACCAGTTTTTAAGAAAGGAGATAGATCACTTGCGTCTAACTATCGACCAATTAGCCTAACGTCTATTGTGGGAAAGTTACTCGAATCTATAATAGCAAATAAAATTCGTCTTCATCTTGAAAAACATAAATTAATAATTGAGTCTCAACATGGTTTTATAAATGGCCGTTCATGTTTAACAAATTTGTTATCTTTTTATTCTAGCATTGTTGAGGCAGTTGATAGTGGTAAGGATTGCGATGTTGTATACCTTGACTTTAGCAAAGCTTTTGATACAGTGCCACATGAAAGACTGATTAAAAAGATAGAGTCTCATGGTATTGGGGGTGCTATATTAAGCTGGATTAGGGCATGGCTATACCAAAGGAAACAGAGAGTTAGTATAAATGGAATCAAGTCAGAGTGGGAAAATGTTGTAAGTGGAGTGCCTCAAGGCTCTGTCCTGGGACCTCTGTTGTTTATAATATATATAAATGATTTAGATTCAGGTTTGAGTAGCAACATTTGCAAATTTGCCGATGATACGAAAATCGGTAGGGAAATTAATTCGGAGGAGGACTCACTATCACTTCAAGTTGATCTAGATAGGGTTTTGAAATGGTCAAAGGATTGGCAGATGCAGTTTAATGCTGATAAATGTAAAGTTCTGAGGTTAGGTAATGATGATAGAGTTACAAGATACGAGCTAGATGGTGTTGTGATTGCGAAGTCGGATTGCGAAAGGGATCTGGGAGTTATGATTAGTAAGAATTTAAAACAAAAGGATCAATGCATAAATGTTCGTAATAAGGCAAATCGGACACTTGGATTTATTAATCGCAGCGTTAGTAACAAGACACCTGGTGTGGTTCTCAAGCTATATCTTGCTCTAGTTAGGCCCCATTTAGATTATGCAGTTCAGTTTTGGTCGCCATATTATAGAATGGATATAAATTCACTTGAACGTGTCCAGCGTAGGATGACTAAGTTAATTCCCCAAATTAGAAATCTTTCATATGAAGAAAGATTAACAAAGCTTAAGTTGCATTCACTGGAAAGGCGAAGAGTTAGGGGCGACATGATAGAGGTTTACAAGTGGATGAATGGACATAACAAGGGGGATATTAATAGGGTATTAAAAGTATCAACACAGGACAGAACACGAAACAATGGGTATAAATTGGATAAGTTTAGATTTAGGAAAGACTTGGGTAAATACTGGTTCAGTAACAGGGTTGTTGATTTGTGGAACCAATTGCCGCGTAACGTGGTGGAGGTGGGGTCCCTCGATTGTTTCAAGCACGGGTTGGACAAGTATATGAGTGGGATTGGGTGGTTATAGAATAGGAGCTGCCTCGAATGGGCCAATAGGCCTTCTGCAGTTACCTTTGTTCTTATGTTCTTAAACTAACCTAAACCTAATCCTAACCTATAATCTAAACTAACCTAAAACCTAAGCTAACCTGTAACTTAAACTAACCTAAAACCTAACCTAACCTATAATCTAAACTAACCTAAAACCTAGGCTAACCTGTAACTTAAACTAACCTAAACCTAATCTTAGTTCTTATGTTTTGGTCGCCGTATTATAGAATGGATATAAATTTACTTGAACGTGTCCAACGTAGGATGACTAAGTTAATTCCCCAAATTAGAAATCTTTCATATGAAGAAAGATTAACAAAGCTTAAGTTGCATTCACTGGAAATGCGAAGAGTTAGGGGTGACATGATAGAGGTTTACAAGTGGATGAATGGACATAACAGGGGGGATATTAATAGGGTATTAAAAATATCAACACAAGACAGAACACGAAATAATGGGTATAAATTGGATAAGTTTAGATTTAGGAAGAACTTGGGTAAATACTGGTTCAGTAACAGGGTTGTTGATTTGTGGAACCAATTGCCGCGTAACGTGGTCCCTCGATTGTTTCAAGCGCGGGTTGGACAGGTATATGTGTGGGATTGGGTGGTTATAGATAGGAGCTGCCTCGTATGGGCCAATAGGCCTTCTGCAGTTACCTTTGGTCTTATGTTCTTATGTAATCCTTACCTATAATCTAAACTAACCTAAAACCTAAGCTAACCTGTAACTTAAACTAACCTAAAACCTAACCTAACCTATAATGTAAACTAACCTAAAACCTAAGCTAACCTGTAACTTAAACAAGTGTTTAAGCTATTAAGCTAAACCTAATCCTAACCTATAATCTAAACTAACCTAAAACCTAAGCTAACCTAACCTAACCTAACCTAACCTAACCTAACCTAACCTAACCTATAATGTAAACTAACCTAAAACCTAAGCTAACCTGTAACTTAAACTAACCTAAACCTAATCCTAACCTATAATCTAAACTAACCTAAAACCTAAGCTAACCTGTAACTTAAACTAACCTAAACCTAATCCTAACCTATAATCTAAACTAACCTAAACCTAATCCTAACCTATAATCTAAACTAACCTAAAACCTAACCTAACCTAACTGCCTAATGGAGTTAATATTCTTATTATTTATAACCTATAGTTATCAAAGGTTTATAAAGGTTATTTAAGGAACAAGTTTATCTTTTATATATATATTTTATATATTATATTTATTTATATATTATATAATATATTTTATATTTTATAATAATATTTTATAATAATATTTTTATAATAATATTTTATAATAATTTTCTTTAATATAGTTATTAAATTTTTTTTAATAATTTTAAATTTTCTTAAAAAAATTTAATAAATATTTAATATAATTTAATATATTAAAGTTATAAAGGTTTATAAAGTAATGGTTGATTAGGTTAGGTTAATTTAGGTTAGTTAGGTTTATATAGTTTAGTTATATACTTTTAATTTAATCCATTTATTTTTTAATCCATTATTATTTTATTATTATTATTATTATTTTAATCCATTATTATTTAATCCATTTATTTATTAATTCATTTTATTCATTCATTTATTATTAATTTAATCCATTTAAGTAATAAATAAACTCCATTTAAATTTAGACTCTAAGTCTAAATCTAAGTCTACTAAACTACTAAAAAACTAGATTTTTAACTCCAATTAAATTGGAGTTAAATTAATTTAAAATGATTTATTTTTATCAAGAAAATAAAATTGTAATTTAATTATATCCTCCCTCCCACCCTTCCTTCCTCCCTTCCTCTCTCCCTCCCTTCCTCCCTTCCTCTCTCCCTCCCTTCCGTCCCTCTGTTACCTGTGACACGAAGTTATCCGCGTATCTTAGGGATTTCCGTGTATCTTAGGGATTTCCGTGTATCTTAGGGATTTAGGGTTATCAATGGGGTTTTGGGTCCAGGAAGCCATTTGTGTCCCCTCAAATTGCCTCCCTTATCCCCACCCACCTAGTTTCGAATCCCGTATCACACGGATTCACCAATCACACGGAAATGTATCCGTGTGATCAATCCGTGTGACAATCTGTGATCTGTGATTGTCTGTGATACACGGACATGTTTCCATGGATACACGGACATGTGTATCCATGGGGTTCTGGGTCCAGGAAGCAATTTGTGTCGACCCAAATTGCCTCCCTTCTCCCCACCTGAAATCCAGGTGGATTGAAAGACCTGACCGAGGTCAGTGGATCCAGGTATCCGTCCGTGGGCCCCCGGATTTCAACCCTTCCCCACATTCCAAGGGGCAGTCAATCAATTTCGGCTATCCAGAGAAACTATCGAAACTGATGCTTCTACAGGAGAGGACATCACAGAAATCTATCTGTGCCCTGTAGTTGCAACCGTTGCGACAGGCTCGAACGCAGGTCTATCCGGATTAAGAACATGTTCTATCCGACTAGGCCACGCTGGAGTTGCCTTCTGAATCAAATTTGGCACCTGTATTTATACCTCGGAGCAAGCGGGGAGAGGTAGTGTCTATTTATAAACAATTGCAATGACTGACATGAAGTTGTGAGTTTGTATTGACAGTTAAAAATAAATGGCAGCGTTATTCGATGAGGTTGCTGTCCAGTGAAGCAGTGTCATGAATGAAAGAATATAGGAGAATTTAGGCTAACTGACTGACATGTGTATGTTTAAAAGTGTGTATTAATTAATATTTAGTGTTGTGTGTCCAAAAGAGGCGAACGGTTTGCTGGGAAAATATAGCCTTATCGCCGCCTTTTTCTCTGTTTGACGGGGATTGAGGGGGGGGGGATAACAGTGGGGGTGGGAAGGGAGTAGGGATATGGCGGCCACCGTTGGGGGAAGGTTGGTGGTAGGGGGGTTCAGGGGAGCTATAGTGGGTAGCTTCCCTGTCCTGTGGGTAGTCATGGGTAGGGGGGGTGAGGGGGGGGGGAAGGGAGAGATGGCAGTTAGGTATTTAAACTTACTTTTTTGAGATAGGTTATATATGGTAAGGTGTTTAGGACGGAATAAGAAAAGTGTTTGGGGCTGAGTTGAGTATATTAGTTATTGTGATTCATGTTAGAAAGAATGTAGGTGCTTGAAATGTTTAAAGGTTTGTTAATGATTCATTTGTTTAATACTGTATGAATTAACGGTAAGTGAACACTGGAGATTGATATTCAACAGCATATTGAGTGGACAAGTTTAAGCAGGCGGGCAGGCAGGCAGTAATTGTACGGTACTATTCAGTAATTGGCATATTTTCGGTATAAAAAGACGTAATTTCAAACTGCAAATACGTGCAGAGAGCCAGAATTTGGCTCCAAAATATGGCTCAAGGGTCAAATTTGGGATATTTGGGATATTTTGAAAACTGCAGGGGGGGTTTGGGCAAAATGTGACCCATCGCCGCTCTCAGTAATTGGCATATTTTCGGTATAAAAAGTCGTATTTTAAACAGCGAATACGTGCAGAGAGCCAGAATTTGGCTCCAAAATAAGGCTCAAGCGTTGAATTTGGGATGTTTGGGATATTTTGAAAATTGCAGGGAAGGTTTAGGCAAAATGTGATCAATCGTCACTTTCAGTAATTGGCATATTTTCGGTATAAAAAGACGTAATTTCAAACTGCGAATACGTGTAGAGAGCCTGAATTTGGCTCCAAAATATGGCTCAAGCGTTAAATTTGGGATGTTTGGGATATTTTGAAAACTGCAGGTAGGGGTTGGGGCAAAATGTGATCCATCGCCGCTTTCAGTAATTAGCACATTTTCGTTATAAAAAGTCGTAATTTCAAACTGCGAATACGTGCAGAAAGCCAGAATTTGGCTCCAAAATATGGCTCAAGCGTTGAATTTGGGATGTTTGGGATATTTTGAAAACTGCAGAGGGGGGTTTGGGCCAAATGTCATCCATCGCGGCTCTCAGTAAATCGCATATTTTCGGTGTAAAAAGTCGTAACTTCAAACTACGAATACGTGTAGAGAGCCAGAAATTGGCTCCAAAATATTGTTCAAGGGTCGAATTTGGGATGCTTGGGATATTTTGAAAACTGCAGGGAGGGTTTGGGCAAAATATGATCCAACGCTGCTTTCAGTAATTGGCATATTTTCGGTATAAAAAGTAGTAATTTCTAACTGCTAATACGTGCAGAAAGCAAGAATTTGGCTCCAAAATATTGCTCAAGCGTTGAATTTGGGATGTTTGAGATATTTGAAAACTGCAGGGAGGGTTTGGCTAAAATGTGACCCATCGCCGCTCTCAGTAATTGGCACATTTTCGGTGTAGAAAGTCGTACTTTCAAACTGCGAATACGTGCAGAGAGCCACAATTTGGCTCCAAAATATGGCTCAAGAGTCGAATTTGGGATGTTTGGGATATTTTGAAAACTGCAGTGAGGGTTTGGGCAAAAAGTGATCCATCGCCACTTTAATTAATTGGCATATTTTCGGTATAAAAAGGCATAATTTCAAACTGCGAATACGTGCAGAGAGCCAGAATTTGGCTCCAAAATATGGCTGAAGCGTCGAATTTGGGATGTTTTGGATATTTTGAAAACTTCAAAGGGGGTTTCGTGCAAAATGTGACTCATCGCCACTCTGAATAATTGGCATATTTTCGGTATAGAAAGACGTAATTTCAAATTGTGAATAAGTGCTGAGAGCCAGAATTTGGCTCCAAAATAAGGTTCAAGGGTCAAATTTGGGATGTTTGGGATATTTGGAAACTGCAGGGGGGTTTGGACAAAATGTACCCCATTCCGGCTCTCAGTAATTAGCATATTTTCGGTATAAAAAGTCGTAATTTCAAACTGCAAATACGTGCAGAGAGCCAGAATTTGGCTCCAAAATATGGCTCAAGCGTTGAATTTGGGATGTTTGGGATATTTTGAAAACTTCAAAGGGGTTTGGGCAAAATGTGACCCGTCGCCGCTCTCAGTAATTGTCATATTTTCGGTGTAAAAAGTCATAATTTCAAACTGCGAATACGTCCAGAAAGCAAGAATTTAACTCCAAAATATGGCTCAAGCGTTGAATTTGGGATGTTTGGGATATTTTGAAAACTGGAGGGGGGGTTTCGGCAAAATGTGACCCATCGTTGCTCTCAGTAATTGGCGTATTTTCGGTGTAAAAATTCGTAACTTCAAACTGCGAATACGCGCACAGAGCCAGAATTTGGCTCCAAAATATTGTTGAAGGGTCGAATTTGGGATGCTTGGGATATTTTGAAAACTGCAGGGAGGGTTTGGGCAAAATATGATCCAACGCCTCTTTCAGTAATTGGCATTTTTTCGGTATAAAAAGTCGTAATTTCTAACTGCGAATACGTGCAGAATGCCAGAATTTGGCTCCAAAATATGGCTCAAGGGTCGAATTTGGGATGTTTGAGATATTTTCAAATCTGTAGGGGGGTTTTGGGCAAATGTGACCCATCGCCGCTCACAGTAATTGGCATATTTTCGGTATAACAAATCGTAATTTCAAACTGCGAATACGTGCAGAGAGCCAGAATTTGGCTCCAAATAATGGCTCAAGGGTCGAATTTGGGAAGTTTGGGATATTTTGAAAACTGCAGGGGGGTTTGGGCAAAATGTTACTCATCTCCGCTCTTAGTAATTGGCATATTTTCAGTATAAAAAGTCGTTATTTAAAACTGTGAATACGACAAGAGAGCCAGAATTTGGCTCCAAAATATGGCTCAAGCGTCGAATTTTGGATGTTTCGGATATTTTGAAAACTGTAGGGAGGGTTTGGGCAAAATGTGACCCATTGGCATAAAATATCCCAAACATCCCAAACTCGACCCCTGAGCCATATTTTGGAGCCAAATTCTGGCTCTCTGCACGTATTCGCAGTTTGAAATTACGACCTTTACACCGAAAATATGAAAATTACTGAGAGCGGCGTTGGGTCACATTTTCCCCAACGCCCTCTCCCCTCCCTGCAGTTTTCAAAATATCCCAAACATTCCAAATTCGACCCTTGAGCCATGTTTTGGAGTCAAATTCTGGCTTTCTGTTCGTATTCGCAGTTTGATATTACGTCTTTCTATACCGAAAATATGCCAATTGCTCAGAGCGGCGATGAGTCACATTTTGCCCAAACTCACCCGCAGTTTTCAAAATATCCCAACCATCCCAAATTCGACCCTTGATTTTGGAGCAAAATTTTGGCTTTCTGCACGTGTTAGTAGTTTGAAATTACGAATTTTTATACCGAAAATATGCCAATTACTGAGAGCTATTAAAGTAATGAGTATAAAAGACTTTAAAATCGTCGAATTTAGCAATATTTTGACGTTTATCATGTCTTTTCTAGGATCTAAATAATACGAAACCTCACTTCATGATTTGAAGTTAAAATCCTTAGAGTTGGTAATATAGCGATTTTTTTCACGTTTTTCATGTAGTGTGACTTTACGTATATATATTCGTTTTACCAATATTTCGATACTACTTCATGTTTTCTCACGATATGTGATTTGGCCTTCAAATCTCAGAATATCGCAAATTTTGCATTATAAGCAAGTTTTCTTGCATTTTGTTTTGTTTCTCGGTAAAAATACTGAGTAAGAAATTAAAAAGGGGTGAAGTTCTGTTTTAATTCATATATCGACGTTTCAGCCGGATTAGAGCGGTTTTTCGTGTACTACTTCCATCGGTAATATAAACAGAAAATCAGGAACATTTTAGTTAATTTTAATGAAAACACATTGATTTTTATCATTTGTATTGGATACAACATTGTCATATGTCTTTTCTTGGATATAAATAATACGAAACCTCGCTTCATGAATTGAAGTTAAAATCTTAAAATTTGGTAAAATAGTGTCTTCTTTCACATTTTTCATATAGTGTGATTTTACGTAAATATATTCGTTTTTACCAATATTTCGATACTACTTCATGTTTTCTCACGATATATGATTTAGCCTTCATATCTCAGAATTTCGCATAATATTGCATTTTAAGCAAGTTTTCTTGCATTTTGTTTCGTACTAAAAATCATCGAATATAGCAATATTTTGACCTTTATCATCCCCTTTTCCTTTATATGATTTAAACTAAATATCATCGAATTAGGCAATATTTTGCCGGTTTTCCACGTTTCTGTGAATTTTCAGTTTATTGTTATTAATTCATTATATATATACGATAAAAATGATGCAAATACATAATTGATTAGAAAATAACTAAAATACTTGTGCCGTTTTACGTGTACATCTTCCATCGGTAATATAAACGGAAAATCAGGAACATTTTAGTTAATTCTAATGAAAACATATTGATTTTTATCATTTATATTGGAAACAACATTGTGATATGTATTTTTTGGACCTGAATAATACGAAACCTCGCTCTATGATTTGAAGTTAAAAATCCTCAAATTTGGTAAAATAGTGACTTTTTCACGTTTTTCATGTAGTGTGATTTTACGTAAATATATTCGTTTTTACCAATATTTCGATACTATTTCATATAGTATCACGATATGTGATTTGGCTTTCAAATCTCAGAATATCGCAAATTTTGCATTTATAAGCAAGTTTTCTTGCATTTTTTTTGTACTAAAAATCATCGAATTTAGCAATATTTATCATCCCCTTTTCCTTTATGTGATTTAAACAAAAAAATCTCTCTCGCCTCTCTGCCTCTCTTGCTCCTTCCCCTCCCATTTCGGTGGTTGCGCCCCCTGTTCCTGCTATGGAGGTTTCTTTAGCCCCTGCTTCCCTCTCAGTTGCTGCCCTTGCTGAGGTACGCTCCCCTCTTTCTACCCCCCCTCTTCCTGCTGCTGTCCTTGACTGCTCCTCTCCGTTGTCTCCTCGTCTTCCTCCTCCTCCGGACCCCGCCCGCCCACCTCTGATCTGTTCTCCCGTTTCCTTCCCTCCGTCTTTGCTCAGTTTACCCATGCCCCCTAACCCTGACTTTGCTGACCCTGATCCCGACCCTGATATTCTTTAACGTACTCTGTTGCTCTTTCGCCTTTGTTTCTTCCTTGTTCTCTGTTTTTGTCCTTTCTCTTCTCGTCGTTGTCCATTCTTCAATGGAACGTTCGAGGTTATTACGCCAATTTCCTCCAACTCCAACTTCTGATTTCGCGGTTTTCGCCCCTTTGTGTCTGTCTCCAGGAGCCGATGCTTGGTGCTCGTCCTGGTCGTTTTCGTGGCTATTCCTTTCTCTCCCCCCCCCAGCCATTGCTGGGGCTTCTAATTCTTCTGCTCTCTTGATTCGTGCTGATGTTCCCTTTGTTCCTTTACTTTTTCCTTCGCCTCTCCATTGTTCTGCTGCTCGTATCTTTGTGGGGAAATGGTACACAGTTTGTTCCGTTTATCTCCCCCCGAGTGTCCCGCTCTCTCTTCCTGATTTGAAACACCTCCTGGACTCCTTGCCGGAGCCTGTGCTCCTGCTGGGTGACTTCAATTGTCGTCATTCTCTTTGGGGTGACGTTCTGACGAATACCCGGGTCGCCTTCTTGAGCCGTTTCTCCTCTCTTCTTCCCTGTCTCTTCTAAATTCTGGTGAGCCCACTCATTTGGACTCTCGAACTCGCACCCTTTCTTGTCTTGATCTTTCTCTCTGCTCTTCTTCTCTTTACTTAGATTTCACGTGGCAGGTTCTTGATGACCTCCATGGAAGTGATCATTTCCCCATCCTTGTTTCCTTTTTCTCTTTTCGCCCTTTCCTCTCTTTCCCTAGGTGGCAGTTTGCTAAGGCAGACTGGACCCTATTTACTCTCAGTGCTGCTCTCTCTGACCTCTCCCTTCTGCCTCTCTCTCGCGCTCTCCTCCTTTTTCATGACACTGTCTTCAACGCTGCCCTCCGCTCTATCCCTCGCTCTTCCTCTCGGGGTCAACGGAAGTGCGTTCCCTGGTGGAATGCGGACTGTGCTCGGGCTGTCCGCTGTAAGCGTGCAGCCTGGAAGAGGCACCGCCGTAGGCAGACGACCGATTCTTTTCTTTTCTTTCGGAAAGCGAGTGCGGTGGCCCGTAGGGCCATCCGTATGGCTAAACGTGAATGTTGGGCATCTTATGTCTCAACAATTACGTCCGAAACTCCTCTGGCCCAGATCTGGAAGCGTATCCGCAAGATAGCGCGTAAGTTCGTTATCGATGTTTCACCGGTCCTTCACCTCCATGATACTCTTGTGGCGGACCCGTTGCAGGTCGCTTCCGTACTGGGTTCCCACTTTTCTTCTGTTAGCTCTGGTCTTCATCTTCCCCAATCTTTTCTTCTTCGTAAACCTGTCCTTGAGTCTCGTCCTTTAGATTTCTGCACTCGTCTTCAGCTTCCCTATAATGATCCCTTCTCTCTCTCTGAACTTCGTTCTGCCCTGGCCCTCTGCGGTTCTACGGCGGCGGGCTCCGATGGTATTCATTATGAGATGCTTCGCCATCTCCCTCCGTGCACGTCTCAGTATTTACTGAGTCTGTATAATCGGATCTGGGAGTCGTCGTCAGTCCCTGAGGACTGGCTCGATGCCGTTGTCCTCCCTGTTCGCAAACCGGGGTCTCTGGGTACTTCCCCTAAGGACTTTCGCCCTATTGCTCTCACAAGTTGTGTCTGCAAACTTTTTGAACGTATGGTTAACGTTCGTCTGATGTGGTTCCTGGAACACCATCACCTCCTCTCCCCTTCTCAATTTGGTTTCCGCAAGTGCCGCAGCACGACAGATGTCCTGGTGAACTTGGAGGTCTATATTCGTACTGCTTTTGCTGCGAAGACCTCCGTTGTTGCCGTCCTTTTTGACCTGGAAAAGGCTTACGACACCACTTGGCGTTATCATATCCTATCTCAACTTCATTCTTTTGGCCTTCGTGGTCATCTCCCTCTCTTTCTCCGCAGCTTCCTCTCTCGTCGTTCCTTTCGGGTGCGCCTTGGTACCGCTCTCTCTCCCTCTTTTCAGCAATACGAAGGTGTGCCCCAGGGTAGTGTTCTGAGCACTACTCTTTTTCTGGTTGCCCTCAATGGTCTTCTTTCCTCTCTTCCTTCTGGTGTCTTCTCCGCTCTCTATGTCGATGATCTTACCCTTTGCTGTCAGGGTGATGATTCGCCTCTCCTTCAGCGCCGGCTTCAACTTGCAATTGATGCCGTGTCGTCTTGGGCCACCGATCATGGCTTCAAGTTCTCTACTTCTAAGACTTGTGCCATGACTTTTACGCGGAAACGGGTCGTTCTTCGTCCCTCTTTGTCACTTTATGGTCATTCCCTTGAGTACAAAGACTCCGCGAAGCTTTTGGGGGGTATTCCTTGACACTCGTTTGTCTTGGTCTCCCCATATCTCTTACCTCCGTGTTGAGTGCTCTAAGGCCCTTACCCTCCTTCGGGTCTTGTCCCATACTTCTTGGGGGGCAGATAGGCGCACTCTCCTTGCTTTACATTCCTCTCTCGTCCTGTCTAAGCTCGATTATGGTTGCCCTGCTTACTCGTCTGCTTCTCCTTTTACTCTTCGCCGTCTTGATGCTTTGCACCATACTGGGTTGCGCCTCAGTTCTGGTGCCTTTCGTTCGACTCCCGTCCTTAGCTTGTATGTTGACACTGGCTTCCTGTCTCTCCAGAACCGCCGTGATCGCTACTGTCTTCGCTATCTTGCGCGGTCCTTACAACATCCTTCCTCTCACCTCTGTCGTGCTTTAACTTTTACCCCTCCTGCGGTTCCTGTTCCTCTTCACCACCTACCTCTTTCTGTCCGGTTATCTCGCCTACAGGATTCTCTTTCCGTTCGTATTTCTAATGTTTCTCCTCGTGTTGTTCCTTCTTTGCCCCCATGGAGAGTCCCTCTTCCGCGGTTTTGTACTTCCTTGACCCGTATCACTAAAGCTTTTACCCCTCCTACGGTTCTAAAACGCCTTTTCCTTGAGCACTTTTCTTCTCACTCCCGCTCCGTTTCTGTCTTCACCGATGGGTCTAAGTCAGCGGACGGTGTTGGCTACTCTGTTGTTTTTCCTGATCGCACTTATATGTATCGCTTACCTCCGGAGACCAGCATCTTTACAGCGGAACTTTATGCTATTCTCTATGCTCTTCGTCTCCTGCTTTCTCGTTGTCAGTCTTCCTTTGTAGTTGTTGTTGACTCTCGTAGTGCCCTCATGGCTCTTGGGTCCTTTAATCCGGTTCATCCAGTAGTTGTCGAGATCCAGCATTGACTGTTTCTTGTTCACAGTAAATTTAAGTTGGTTGAGTTTTGTTGGGTTCCCAGCCATATTGGTGTGTCTTTAAATGAGCGTGCGGATGCTGCCGCCAAGGAAGCTGTCCGCTCTTGTCCCATCTCTCGTAAAGGCATTCCGTATTCCGACTTTTACCCGGTTATCCATTCCTCAGTCCTTACCCGTTGGCAGGCTTCTTGGTTGTCTGTTACTGGTAACAAGCTACGTACTCTTAAATGTTGTGTTTCCTCGTGGCCGTCCTCTTTCCACCGTAACCGGCGGTGGGAAACAGCTCTGGCGAGGTTGCGTATTGGCCATACTCGCTAACCCATGGTCACTTGATGGAGCGCCGCCCTGCTCCTTATTGTCCTAGTTGCATTGTCCCTCTTACGGTCGTGCATGTCCTTCTTGAATGTCCTGACTTCCAGGACGAGCGTGTGTCTTGCTTTCCGACCGCCCCTCGCGGTCACCTGTCCCTCAATAGAATTCTTGGTGACTCGGATACTTTTGATATTTTTCGCCTTATGCGTTTTTGTTCTCGTATTGGCATCCTTGGTGATATTTAGCGCCCTCTGATTATTTTGCGCATTTGATGGTGCTACATAACCTTCCCGGTTTGGTGCCTTCTTTTGATAATTACTTACTTAGTACAAAACAAAATGCAAGAAAATTTGATAAAAATGCAATATAATGCGAAATTCTGAGTTTTGTAGGTGAAATCATCTATCATGAGAAAACATGAAATAGTATCGAAATATTTGTAAATTCGATTATTTTTACTTAAAATCACACAACACGATAAATGTGAAAAAGTCACTTTATTACTATAATCGAGGATTTTTACTTCATATCATAAAGCGAAGTTTCGTATTATTTAAATCATTTAGACGGCATAAGAAAATGTTGTTTCCAATAAAAATGATAATAATCAATGTCTTTTCATTAAATTTAACTAAAATGTTCCTGATTGTCCGTTTATATTACCGCAATAAGGTGTACACGTAAAATCGCTCTAATCCGACTGAAACGTGGAAATATGCAATAACAACAGGATTTCTCTCCTAATCAATATTATACTCGCTATTTTAACTAGGTACAAATGGTTGATTGAAAATAAGGTATTTGATGTGAATTTGCAATTTATATCGTGTTTGCATCAATTTTATCGTATATTTAATGAATTAATATCAATAAACTGAAAATTCTTACAAAAGTGAAAACGGGAAAATATTATCTAAATCGTAGATATTTGGTTAAAATCACATTAGGGAAAATGGACGATAAACGTCAAAATATTGATTAATTCGATGATTTTTAGTACAAAACAAAATGTAAGAAAACTTGCTTAAAAACGCCATATACACCGAGATTCTGTGTATATTTCCTCCAGAGAAATGAACAGAGAAAGAGTAAGACATGGAGAGAAAGAGTAAGACATGGAGAGAAAGAGTAAGACATGGAGAGAAAGAGTAAGACATGGAGAGAAAGAGAGACAGTGAGACACAGACATTCACACATAGTCACACATAAACAGAAATATGAAATATTTACTTGTTTCTTCTTGACTTCGGAGTTCTATGCTCGATTCCAAGGGGCGACCAAGAAAGGTTTGGCCACATTTCCTTTCACCTAAAGCACCCCTGTTCACATCGCAGAAAATAGGTAACAAGGAGTTAGCCAGCATGTTGTAGGGTTGCATCGTGGGAGGGATAATAATTGGTCCTACCAACTCAGGGGCCACAGAATGGTTTCGGGACATCCTGTCACCTAATATGATAGTAAAATCTGTTCACATTCCGGTAAATAGGAACGAAGGACCTAATCACCATGTTGTATGGATACTATTAGGTGAGAGGTAGCAGTTCGGCCTTATTATCTTTAACGACATAAATGGTTTGTACGTATTTCATCTCGCCTAATACATCTGCTTTCATAGCTGTAAAGAAGAATTCATGAATGAATCGAAATGTAGTTGGGTTAGGTCTTGGAGAGGATTATTAGTTGGATCTACCTACCCGGGGCGACACAAATGGTATCTGCACATTTCCTCTCACCTAATGCATCTGTTTACATAGCATTAAATAGGGATAAAGGACTAAATCAGCATGTTATAGGGCTGCGTCACGGGGTGGATTAGTTCCTGGACCTGCCAACCAGGTACAACAGTTATAATTAAGACACATTTCCTCTCACCTAATGCATCTCTTCACAAAGCAGGAAATATATTTCCAGGAGTTAGTCATCATGTTGCAAGGTGGCATCATGGCAAGGGTTAGTAGTTGAACCTACTACTAACCTAGGTTAGTAGTTGAACCTACTACTAACCTAGGTTAGTAGTTGAACCTACTACTAACCTAGGTTAGTAGTTGAACCTACTACTAACCTAGGTTAGTAGTTGAACCTACTAACCGAACTCGTCGAAAATATTTTCGGTATAATTCCTCTCACCAAATACATCTGTTTGCTCAGCAATAAGTAGGTATACCTTAGTCAGTCAGCATGCTATCGGGTTGCATCTTGGGAGGGGTTAGAAGTTGAATCTACTAATTGCCATAAAGAAATGGTTTCGGCATTTCCTCTCACCTTATGTTCACTGAGCAGTAAATTGGTACGAATTAGTTAATAAGCATGTTTCGTAGGAAAGTTAGTAGCTGGACCTGCTAACCAGGCACTACAAATATGATTTGAGCACATTTCCTTTTACATAATACAATTGTTCACATAGCAGTAAATTTTAAACCAGGAGTTATTCATAATGTTGTGGGATTGCATGGTGGGAAACCGAGGGTGACGAAAGCAGAGAGGCAGAGAGACAGAGATAGAAAAACAGAGACACAAACAAAGTCAGACAACCTGAGACAGGTAAACATACAGAGACAGTCAGAGAGAGAACTGAAACAACCATGTTATATAAATTTAGTGCCCTCTCTCCTACCCTCCAGAGGCTGTTTCTTATCTCCAGTAAATTTAAGTCTGTAGAGTTTTGCTGGGTTCCCAGTCATGTTGGTGTCTCTTTAAATGAGCGTGTGGATGCTGCCGCTAAGGAAGCTATCCACACTTGTCCCATCTCCCGTAAAGGTATTCCTTATTCCGACTTTTACCCGGTTATTCATTCCTCCATCCTTGCCCGCTGGCAGGGTGGTTAGTCTTCTGTTACTGGTAACAAACTGCGTACTCTTAAGAGTAGTGTGTCCTCATGGCCGTCCTCCTACAACCGTAACCGGCGATGGGAAACGGTTAAAAAAAGTTAGGTATTGGCCTAACTGGTTAGGTATGTTTAACTCTATGCCTCCATTACGATAATATAATTTATATTTGTCAACATCTAGGGTATAAAAACACGCAAATCCAACAAAGCTAATTTTATAGATGGTCTCCTTCATGAGGCAAATGCAGTGTTTGCAGCCCTAACGCAAACTCACACAAAGGACTACCATGATGGTGAAATATGGATCTCAGAGTACAATCTTTTCAGATGTGACAGGAAACACAGGCTACAGGGTGGGGTCAGCCTCTACCTCAAAGACACACTCGTCTGTACTGAGCTGCTAAACACCACAAAGGATAAGGTAGAAGTGCTGATAATCAAAATAGAGATCCTAAATGTAGTTATTGTCTTTGTATTTAAGTCACTGGAGGCAAACTCTCAGCAGTTTAAAAACCAACTAATGAAAATAAAACACTGCTTGGCAAACCTCACAAATCCAGCCCCGAACATCATCCTGCTTGGGGACTTCAACCTACGGCACCTGAAATGTAAGAACCTGGCTAATACAGTAATATCAGAAAGAATACCAGGAAGTAGCCTAAATGAACAGGCACATGCAAATGACCTGCTACGGATGTGCGACAAGTTTGCCTTAAATCAGCAAATAGTAGAACCAACTAGGAAGGAGAACACGCTGGACCTCATTTTCACAAATAATGATGAATTGATCAGGAACATAATGATTACAAATACCTGTTACTCATATCACAACCTAATTGAAGTTCTGACAAGCATGGGGCATAGACCTTCAAAACCAGTCCCGATCCCTGTGGAGGAGATTTCAGCAAATTCAACTTCAATAATAAACAGATAAACTGAGAACAAATAAACCAAGACTTCACATAAATAAATTAGGAAGAACAGCTAGAAAATGTAAACCTGAACCAGTGTCTGGAAAAAATAAGCTAAGTAGCACTAGAAATATGTTCAAACCGCATACCCCTAAGAAAAAAGAGGATGAGATGCAGATTGGAATGGGAACGTCGTTCCCTATATAGGCGAAGAAAACGAATTGCGGAACAACTTAAGAGTCGCACCCTATCTCAAGAACGGCGAAGAAGGTTAGTTAGAGAAATAGAAACAATTGAACTCAAACTACAATAATCGTACAGTACCCAGGAGAGGCAAAGAGAGCAAAAGGCTATCAGTGAAATAGAGAGAAATCCGAAATATTTTTTCTCCTATGCAAAATCAAGATCAAATCCACATCTAGTATCGGGCTCCTTCGAAAGAGAGATGGAGCTTTCATTGATGACAACAAGGAAATGAGCGAGATACTGAGGAAGCAGTACGACTCTGTTTTCAGCGAACCACTAAAGATTGATAATCCAAATGAATTTTTCATGGATATGATACCAACATTAAATCATATATCAGACGTTACGCTATCCCCACTGGATTTTGAAGAAGCCATAAACAGTATGCCTATGCACTCTGCACCAGGCCCGGATTCTTGGGACTCCATATTCATCAAGAACTGTAAAAAAACACCTTCACATTCTTTGAAGACAAAGCCTAGATACTGGTGTCATCCTTGACATACTAAATAGAGCAGAGATAACACCTTTCCATAAAGGAGGAAATAAGGCAGAGCCAAAAGATTACAGACCGATAGCATTAACATCGCACATCATAAAAATCTTTGAGTGCTAAGAAGTAAGATCACAAAATACATGGAATCACAGCATCTCCATAACACCGGACAACATGGTTTCATAACAGGGCGCTCTTGCCTGTCGCAGTTGCTGGACCACTCTGACATGGCATTAGATGCTATGGAAGACAAACAAAACGCTGATGTAATTTACACAGATTTCGCAAAAGCCTTCGACAAATGTAACCATGGTGTTATTGCACATAAAATGCGTTCAAAAGGAATTACCGGAAAATATTCAGATGGATCTACAACTTCTTGACTAACAGAACCCAATGTGTAATAGTCAAAAAAATAAAATCCGGACCACCATCAACCGTGAAGAGCTCAATCCCTCAGGGCACTGTGCTTGCTCCAGTACTTATTCTCATCCTCATTTCGGACATAGACAAAAACACAACCTATAGTACTGTATCATCCTTTGCAGATGACACTAGGATTTTCACGAGAGTAGACAACATAGAGGACACGGCAAACCTTAAATCAGACGTAAATCGGGTCTTTCTATGGGCTACAGAAAATAATATGGTGCTTAACGAAGATAAGTTCCAGATCATGCGCTACGGAAAAAATTAATATATAAAAACGGAAACCACGTTCAAAACTCAGTCAAATCATAACATAGAACGAAAAGGCAATGTAAAGGACCTGGGTGTACTCATGTCGGAAGACCTTACCTTTAAAAACACAATAAAGTAGCCGTCACAACTGCAAGAAAAATGACAGGTTGGATAACGAGAACTTTTCACACTAGAGATGCTATACCGATGATGATACTTTTCAAATCGCTAGTGCTCTCTAGAGTGGAGTACTGTTGCACAATGACAGCCCCTTTCAAAGCTGGAGAAATTGCTGACCTGGAGAGCGTGCAGAGATCCTTTACTGCTAGAATCCACTCGGTAAAATATCTAAACTATTGGGACCGACTAAAGACACTAAATCTGTATTCTCTTGAGCGCAGGCGGGAGAGATACATAATAATTCACACATGGAAAATATTAGAGGGTCTGGTCCCAAACCTGCACACAGAAATAACATCACATGAGACTAGAAGGCATGGCAGGATGTGCAGAATACCCCCGTTGAAAAGCAGAAGTGCAACAGGTTCTGTGAGAGAGAACTCTATCAACATCAGCGGCCCGAGACTGTTCAACACGATTTCACTACACATAAGAGGGCTCTAACTGGCCAACCCCTCACAGTGTTCAAGAAAGTAATGGATAAGCACCTCCAAAGGATACCAGATCAACCAGGCTGTGACTCATACGCCAGCCGCGTCCAACAGCCTGGTTGACCAATCCAGCAATTAGGAGGCCTGGTCGACGACCGGGCCGCGGGGACGCTAAGCCCCAGAACCACCTCAAGGTAACCTCAAGGTAAAGTAGGGCTCGGTGCCACAAGACATGAGAGATGCAAACATCATCGCTCTCTACAAAAATAAAGTTGACAGAAGCGATGTCAACAACTATCGCGGCATTTCCCTCCTCAGCGTCGTCGGCAAACTCTTCGCCAGGGTCGTCTTGGTCAGGATCCAGAGTCTTGCTGAAAGAGTGTACCCTGAGTCACAGTGTTGTTTCCGAGCAGAGAGGTCGACCACTGACATGGTGTTCTCCCTGAGACAGCTTAGAGAAAAGTGCAGGGAGCAGAGAAAAGCCCTGTACATCGCCTTCATTGACCTTACAAAGGCCTTCGACCTCGGGAGCAGGGACGGACTCTTCAAGATCTTGGCCAAAATTGTCTGTCCACCCACCTTACTCAGCATGATACAATCGTTCCACAAGGACATGAAGGGGACAGTCGTGTACGACGGCTCAACTTCTGAACCATTCAACATTAACAGTGGTGTTAAACAGGGGTGTATTCTTGCTCCAACCCTGTTCGGCATCTTCTTTGCGATCCTCGTCAAGCATGCCTTTGGAACAACCACAGAGGGCATCTATCTCCATACAAGATCTGATGGAAAGCTCTATAATCTATCCAGACTCCGAGCAAAGACGAAAGTACAGATGCGAATCCTCAGGGAGTTCCTCTTCACCGACGACGCCTGACAATCAGCCAGAAAAAGACACAGGTGATGGGACAGGACGTCAATGAGCTACCTTGTATAAACATCGCAGACTATGTGCTGTAGGCAGTTTACGAGTTTGTGTACCTGGGCGCAACAATCTCAGACAGTCTCACAATCTCTTTCCCTGGACACTGAGCTCAACAGGCGCATCGTGAAGGCTGAAACAACCCAGACCAGGCTCACAAAGCGCGTTTGGGAAAATGACAAACTGACAGTGCACACCAAGGCAACAAGTCTACGTGGCATGTGTGGTGAGTACACTTCTCTACGGATTGGAATCCTGGACCCTGCACTCTCGCAGAGTCCAAGATTTGCATCCTTGACATCACGTGGAAAGACCACGTCACCAACAACACAGTACTCGAGAGAACAGGAGTCGATTCAATGTTCACTCTCCTGAAGCAGAGACGCATGCGATGGCTGGGACATGTCGCACGCATGGAAGATGGCCGCATACGGAAGGATTCATGTATGGAGAACTGGCATCAGGAAAGAGACCCACCGGAAGACCTCAGCTGCGTTTCAAAGACGCCTGCAAACGCGACCTCCAGCAGAATAACATCGACATCATCACTTTGGAGGCAGCGGCTGCGGACAGATCTGCCTGGAGATGCAAGGTGCAGAAGAGACTCCAGCAATTCGAGGATGAACTGAAGAGGCAGGCGGAGGATAATAGACTTCAGAGGAGGTCTCGACCACTCTCAGACGCACCCGCTTTGGCGTTTATTTGCGCTCGCTGCGGTCGGGACTGTCATTCTCGGGTTGGCTATCACAGCCACAGCAGGCGCTGCAACCAACTAGACCAGAACAAATAGACCCCCAGGGCAAAACTCCATTACCCCATGGGATTGACCGATGCCTACTACTAATCTAATTTACTAATATTTCGATACTACATGTTTTCTCACAATATGCGATTTACCTACAAATATCAGAATTTCGCATTATATTGTGTTGTTAAGCAAGTTTTCTTACCTTTTGTTTTGTGCTAAAAATCATCGAATTTAGCAATATGTTTTACGTTTATCATATTTCATTCCTTTTTGTGATTTAAACCAAATATCGACGATTTAGGCAATATTTCTGCCGTTTTTCCACGTTTTTAAGAATTTGCAGTTTATTGTTATTAATTTATAAAATATACGATAAATATGATGACAACTAGTAGTTAATGGCAAATTCATCGGGAATTCTTTTTTTTTTCAATCAAGCATATGTACCTCGTTAAAATAGTGATTGAGATATTAATTAGGAGAGAAATCTTGTTTTATTGAATACATCGACGTATCAGCCGGATTAGAGCTGTTTTACGTGTACATCTTCTTTCGACAATATAAACGGAAAATTAGAGAGATTTCTAATGAAAAACCAATGATTTTATCATTTATATTGGAAACAACATTTTCATATACTTTTGTAATTATTTAAATAACACGAAACCTCGATCTATGATTTGAAGTAAAAATATACGAATTTGGTCGTATAGTGACGTTTTTACACGTTTTTCATGCTGTGTGATTTTAAGTAAAGATAATCGAATTTACTAATATTTCGATACTACTTTATGTTTTCTCACGATATGTGATTTGACCTACAAATCTCAGAATTTCGCATTAGATTGGGTTTTAAAGTAATTTTCTAGTATTTAGTTTTGGACTAAAAATCATCGAATTGAGTAACATATGACGTTTATCATCCTTTTATCCTTTGTGTGATTTACGCGAAATATCGTCGATATAGGCCATATTTTGACGTTTCTCTGCGTTTTTATGAATTTTCAGTAAATTGTTAATAGTTCATAATATATACGAATAAAATGACACAAACACGTAATTGATAGCAAATTCATCCTAAATACTTTATTTTCAATCAAACATTTGTACCTCGAAAATAGTTTGTGGGATATTGATTATGAGAGAAATCCTGTTTTTATTGCATATTTCGACGCTTCAGCCGGACTAGAGCTTTTTTACTTGTATATCTTCTTTTAGTAATATAAAAAGAGAAAAGTTTTTCATGCTGTGATATTTTAAGCATGAATAATCTAAATTACTAATATTTCGATATTACTTCGATATGTGATTTGACCTACAAACCTCAGAATTTCTCATTATATTGGGTTTTTAAGCAAGTTTTTTAGTATTTGGTTTCGTACTAAAAATCATCAAATTGAGAAATATTTGACGTTGATTATTCTTTTTTCCTTTATGTGATTTAAACGAAATTTTGCCCGAAATACTTGCGAATACTAAACGAAATACTTGCCCGAAACGCTATGCGTGCTAGTTGCTTTAGGTATTGTATATACTACATCTATCTTTAAATCAAACAGAATGTTTGTACAGTAAATCTGCAACTATGTATGTACTTTCCTAAATAAATTATAATTATTAATATTATCATTATATCGTCGATTTAGGTCATATTTTGAAGTTTATTCATGTTTTTTTTATTGTTATTTTATTGTTATTAACTCATTAAATATTTGCTAAATATGATGCAAACACGTAATATAAGGCAAATTCCTCTAAAATATTTTATCTTCAATCAAGCATTTCCATCTCTTTAAAATAGTGAGTGAGATATTGATTAGGAGCGAAATCCTGCTTTTATTACATATTTCGACGTTTCAGCTGGATTAGAGCCGTTTTACATGTACAACTTCTCTCAGCAATATAAACTGAAAATAGGAACATCATAGTGAATTCTAATGAAAACACTTTGATTGTTATCATTTGTATAGGAAACAACATTTTTTTTATGCATTTTCAGTGATTTAAATAACACGTAACCTCGCTTATTATTTGAAATAAAAATCCACGAATTTGGTAACATAGTGACGTTTTTTCACGTTTTACATGTAGTGTGAGTTGAAGCAAGAATAATCTAATTTACTAATATTGCGATACTTTTTCATGTTTTCTCACGATATGCGAATTACCTTCAAATTTCAGAATTTTGCATTATATTGCTTTTTTAAGCAAGTTTTTCTTGCAATTTGTTTTGAACTAACAATCATCGAATGTAGCAATATATTTGACGTTCATCGTCCTTCTATTTCGTATGTGATTTAAACGAAATATCAAAGATTTAAGATATATTTTGCCGTTTCTCCACGTTTTTCAAAATTTTCAGTTTATTGTTATAAATTCATTAAATATACGAAAAATATGATGCAAACCAGTAATTGATGGCAAATTCATCTTATATACTTTATTTTAAATCAAACATTTATATCTCATTAAAATAGTGAGTGAGATATTGATTAGGAGAGAAATCCTGTTTTTATTGCCAATTTAAATGTTTCAGCCGGATTAATTCTGTTTTACGTGTACATCTTCTTTCTGTAATGTAAACGGAAAATCAGGAACAATAGTGAATTCTAATGAAAACAAATAGATTTTTATTATTTGTATTGGAAACAAAATTTTAATACGCATTTTTAGTGATCTATATAACACGAAATCTCGCTTTATTATTTGAAGAAAAAATCTTCGAATTTGGTAATATAGTGACGTTTTTTCATGTTTTTCATGTTTCTCATGTTGTATGATTTTAAGCAAAAAAATTGGAGTATACTAATATTTCGATACTACTTCATGTTTTCTCACGAAATGTGATTTGACCTACTAATCTCAGAATTTCGCATTATTTTGGATTTTAAAGCAAGTTTTCTTGCATTTTGTTTTGTACTAAAAATCATGGAATTTAGCACTATTTTGACATATCTCATCCTTCTTTCCTTTATGTGATTTAAACCAAATATCAACGATTTAGGCAATATTTTGCATTTTTTCCACTTTTTTTTTAATTAATTTTCAGTTTATTGCCATTCAATAAATGTGCAATAAATATGATGCTAACACGTAATTGATGGCAAATTAGTCTTAAATACTTTATTTTCAATCAACTATTTGTACCTCGTTAAAATACTGAGTGATATATTGATTAATAGAGAAATGCTGTTCCAGTTGGATATTTCGACGTTCCAACAGGATAAGAGCTGTTTTTCGTGTACATCTCCTTTCGAAAATATAGAAAATGATCCTACATAACCAAACTTAACCTAACAATGTAAGTGATCTTATACAACCAAACCTAACTTAACCTTGAAAATTATCTTACACAACTAAACTTAGCCTAACCATGTAAATGATCTTATATGCCCAAACCTAACCTAACCTTCGAAATGATTTTACATATCCCAATATAACACTCCCATGAAACTCAGTATGTTATGTAACCTAAGCTAACCTTGGAAATGAGATTACGTAACCCAGTTTAATCTAATCTTCTAAATGAGGTTATATAACCCTGAAAATGAGGTTACATAACTCATCCTGACCTTGGACAGGGGCTTACGTAATCCAACCCAACAATACCTTGGAATTAAAGTCATTATCAACAAAAGGAACCAAGCTGTGGAGACGCTGTCGCACCATTTGTGTTGCAGGTGTTCACAAGGCGTCAAATATCACTAAGGGGGCCTCGTAGCCTGGTGGATAGCGCGCAGGACTCGTAATTCTGTGGCGCGGGTTCGATTCCCGCACGAGGCAGAAACAAATGGGCAAAAGTTTCTTTCATCCTGAATGCCCCTGTTACCTAGCAGTAAATAGGTACCTGGGAGTTAGTCAGCTGTCACGGGCTGCTTCCTGGGGGTGGAGGCCTGGTCGAGGACCGGGCCGCGGGGACACTAAAGCCCCGAAATCATCTCAAGATAACCTCAAGAAGGATGCCAATACCAGAACACAAGCGCATGTGGCGAGTGATATAGTGATATAGTCAATATTTACTGATCAACCATGAAGCTTGTCCTGTATCTTCTTGTGGTTATCTTGAGATGATTTCGGGGCTTTTTAGTGTCCCCGCGGCCCGGTCCTCGACCAGGCCTCCACCCCCAGGAAGCAGCCGTGACAGCTGACTTACATCCAGGTACCTATTTTACTGCTAGGTAACAGGGGCATAGGGTGAAAGAAACTCTGCCCAATGTTTCTCACCGGCGCCTGGGATCGAACCCAGGACCACAGGATCACAAGTCCAGCGTGCTGTCCGCTCGGCCGACCAGCTCCCATGAGTCATTTACAAGGTTAGGTTAGGTTTGGTTATGTAAGATCATTTGCAAGGTTAGGTTAGGTTTGGTTATGTAAGATCATTTGCAAGGTTAGGTGAGATTATGTAAGTCCATTTCCTTACCTTTCGTCACCTGACCTGACCTAACCTGACCTAGAGAGGCTCGGCTGACCTAGGGAGCCGGTCGGCCGAGCGGACAGCACACTGCACTTGTGATCCTGTGGTCCTGGGTTCGATCCCAGGTGCCGGCGACAAACAATGGGCAGAGTTTCTTTCACCCTATGCCCCTGTTACCTAGCAGTAAAATAGGTACCTGGGTGTTAGTCAGCTGTCACGGGCTGCTTCCTCGGGGTGGAGGCCTGGTCTAAAATTACTAAATCCTCATATTGCTCAGTTATGATTTTTTTTAGAAGCGATCAGATTTGTCATAAGTAAGAAATTTGTGACAAAGAAATAGTTTGTAGACGAGCCCTCCAATCCTTGCCAATGTTGGGTTCTTGATATATAACTTTTGTGTTCAAAGTTAATTTGATCTAGGGTAGGCCCTGAATCTGCTTTGGTATGTTCAAGAACATGATGAACAAGGACTCTAATTAAACATTCTTTATCTTTTGTGTTTTATTTTGGTGAACTTATTTACATATTTGTATTTTCATCTTGTGCGAGTCATGCATATATATTATTTATGTTAGGCAAATACTATATTTCAATAATACATAATCTACTCATATTACTATAAATTCATATTGTAAAAATAAAGAGATAAATGTTAGCACCTGTACACTATAAACACAGACATGAAAGTGAGTATGAAACTTGTTATCCAATTTGATGATATGAAAATTTATTCTGGTTTCAGAATGTGATTCTTCGTCATTTGAGGCTCAGCTAATCACAGAACCCACCACATAAAAATGTGTTGCACTTGGTAACGAGGGTACCAACTATTTTCACATTTATGGAAGAACTTGTAAAATATTTGGTATTTTCTGACTCAACCCAAGGCTATGAGGTTCATTAGCGGTTTATATATTACACACAATGTTTTATTCAAACTAAGTAACTTCACTTATAGTTTATTAGGCACGCAAAGTTATTGTTGAATATTGTCTCATATATTGTCATATTTATTGAGATTTCGTGAATTAATGTTGTTTAAGGTTGCAGGTGGGTCCCTAGTACACATGTGGCACCATATATGCTACACCTGCAGGTGGGTCCCTAGTACCCATGTGGCACCATATATGCTACACCTGCAGGTGGGTCCCTAGTACACATGTAGCACCATATATGCTACACCTGCAGGTGGGTCCCTAGTACCCATGTGGCACCATATATGCTACACCAGCAGGGAGTCCCTAGTACACATGTGGCACCATATATGCTACACCTGCAGGTGGGTCCCTAGTACCCATATGGCACCATATATGCTACACCAGCAGGGAGTCCCTAGTACACATGTGGGACCACATATGCTACACCGGGGACCCGGTCTTAATTATTATTCTATTTGTCTCTAACTCGGGTGTAATGATATGTGTTATCTTACTTTCTCCTTTATCAGCATAGCCTTTATTTACAGGGAAGGAGCTTCTTCTGCCAGGAATATGTGTTTGTGGATCAGGAGGCGAAAGTGTCTTCGTCGTTTCATGATACTGAACTTGTGTGTCTGGCACCAGTGTTGTGACGGAATGAGCTGGTTTCGGGACAACATATCCCTCAGGGACCTCAATGAGAGTTCCACCAGTAAGGACCACTTCGCCCAAGCTGGTTCTCGCCCTTGAAGCGTCCAGAGGCACGCTGTTGCGAGCCTGGTCCCTGTTTCTATCCCTGCTGGTCACGTCTTGCTGAGGGATATAATCATCAACCTTGTCACATCCAGTGAGTGTGTGTGTGTATATGGATGGTGATTCCCCTTGTTCTTTTCTAGATAATCTCTGGTGCGAAATACTTTTGCGATCACCGATGTGTAAATGAAATTTTGCTGGTGTTGTTTTACCTGATACTCGAGAATCCTCATCGTTGAAAATAACTCCAGCATTACCTGAGTCTGGTGCAGAATGGTTCAATTGTTCAGTAGATGGAAACTGATGATCATTGTAAACTTGGCTTTCTGGACAGGCATCATCTGGCATTAATTTAAAGCCCGTTTTCTCTGTGAGTTTGCCCTTGGACTTTATGGGCATATTGTCTTTATTTTCTGGAATAATATAATTATAGTCAAGGCTTTTGTTGGAATCTGGGCTCCTGTCTAAATCTATGATTTTATTTTGGTCAAAACTCTTCTTCTGATCCAAGGGAATATTTAAATTTATTTGTGAATAGCTGTCTGTATATCTACCAGTTTCAGAGGAAGCTTTGTATTTGGAAACACTTCTTCCTGGTAAAGGAACTGGCAGTATATTTTGATTTTCAAGTCTGCCATTTTTATCTACGTAAATTCCTATAGGATTTACAGGAACTGGGTGAGGATAGTCATACCCAAAGAGAGGCTTATGTGATGATGTTGGAGGAATATCATATCCTGGATGGAACTCTTGCACGTCTCTGTGCTGCTGGAGATGATCCCCCACAAAATGGGGATTTGTTATAATGCTTGATTGTGCATTGATGAGTGCCTGAACAGGGTCGCGGATAAGTCCACTGGGCATCTTCAGAGGTGTTAGGTACCCAAAGCTGGAAGAAAGAGAAGATGAACGCTCAGTTTTCATCAAGTTTTTATTATTTTCATGGTCAATTGTTATATTCCCAGCAGATGTAGCGCTGGTCTTCATGAGAGGTCGAGCTTGCTTAAGATCTCCATTACCTTCAGTGATAACAGAACCTGTGAGGACCTGGTCATTACCGGGGAAGACGCTGGCTGGAGTTGAGGTGGTAGTACCGGTAGTCTTGCGCGCGGTGTAAGTGGGTCTGCCACCCAAGTCTGCCTTACCATAGCGACACTTCCTTAGGCAGCACCACCATAACATGACCACCAACACTACTGCCATCGCGCTGGACACAGTGGAGGTAATGGCTATTAGAGGTATTACATCCTCTTCATGAGGAGTGATGATTTCTTGGCAATACTGCATGAGTCCAGATTCTACATTTACCTTATACAGAGTGCTGATATTCTCTTCATTTGACCGCTTGTGCCTTGTCTCAGATATTTGGACTTGATGTTTTGAGGAAGAAGCAGTATTAGCTGCTTCTGTTGTAAAATCATAGGTATATGACTGTTGAGTTTTTTCAGGTGGCACACCATCAAATTCATATATAAACCTCTGCCGTGAATTACGCGCCACTGGCGACGAGGATGAGGAAATTGGTAGACCACTGGGGCCCATCTTTACTCTAGGTCCTACAACAGACGGAATATTAAAAGGAGAATCAGGTCCAAAAGATGGTATTGGAAGAACAATTCTCTCACCCGTGCTGGTGTAGACGAAGTGCCCTCCGTACTGTGGCCGGGGAGGACGTCGTGACTGAGTCAGGCTTGGTACGGATGGTATATTCAAAGGTACTGCAGAACTTCTTCCTGGTGATAACATGTTTGGAAGCTCTTGTTTGTTATGACCAGTTAGTGAATATGGTCTCTTGAATGGTGACCCGGTATGACTTCCTTCCACGGAGAACGTTGTGGTGCTTCCCTGTGATGGCAGCAGTGTTGTGCTTCCCTGTGATGGGAGCAGTGTTGTGCTTCCCTGTGATGGCAGCAGTGTTGTGCTTCCCTGTGATGGCAGCAGTGTTGTGCTTCCCTGTGATGGGAGCAGTGTTGTGCTTCCCTGTGATGGCAGCAGTGTTGTGCTTCCCTGTGATGGGAGCAGTGTTGTGCTTCCCTGTGATGGCAGCAGTGTTGTGCTTCCCTGTGATGGGAGCAGTGTTGTGCTTCCCTGTGATGGCAGCAGTGTTGTGCTTCCCTGTAATGGCAGCAGTGTTGTGCTTCCTTGTGATGGGAGCAGTGTTGTGCTTCCCTGTGATGGAAGCAGTGTTGTGCTTCCTTGTGATGGGAGCAGTGTGGTGCTTCCCTGTGATGGAAATACTTCAATGCTTCCTTGTGATGGAAGTGTTGCATTATTTTCTTTTGACAGAAACATTGGGCCAGTTTCCTGTGACTGAGACAGGGGTGTACTTCCACGAGATGGAGATGCAGAATTCGTTCTTTGTGACTTCAAATCTTCATGAGAAAGAAAATGACGCTGAGAGATATCTGATAACAGTTGTGTCTTTTCATCGTTAAAAGTAGGATGAACGAGGTGATCAACGTCCACCTGCATGGTGTGACCTTGTGTAGCCGACGCTGACAACTTTGGAGCTAAGAAAACCTGTGATTGCGCCTGAGGATTAATGTTGTGAACCTCGCCAGAGCTGCTGAAGACAGCCGTCCTCACCTCTTCATCAGACAATGAACGCAAACAGAAAATGTAACCTGTACCAGGTTGAAGACCTTTCACAGAGTAATGATTGGTGAAATTCTGAACAGGTTCACCACCTCGGCTCACCAATACAACCTCTGTCATATTGTCTTCTCCAAAGCGGCGGTAAGTGATCTTCCACCCTAAGGGACGCAACATTATGGTATCTTGCTTAGCTGGTATTTTAAACTCGTTGAGAAAGATAGTGACAGTCCATGACAAGGTTACCTGCCGAGCCTCGTTTACCATACTCACTCCCTCTGTCTTGACAGAGTAATTCTCCATAGATCCTATAGGTACCGATGCCAGTGCTTCAGTCAAAGCGGACGTTGTAGGAACAATTCTAGCAGAAGTCGTTCCGTGCCGACAGTTATCCGGATGAATATAGATATAGTAATACTGGACGAGTGAGAGGCAGACTGTGTACTGCATCTCAGGCTCGAGGCCTTGTAATACTTCCGTGAAGAGAGAATTACTTGGCATCCAATCAGGACGCTTCTCTTTGAATCGTTCTAGGCTCATTCTAACGACCCTCGCGGCTCTGCGGTCCTCCTGCGGGTCTTGTATAGTAATAGCCCAAGAAAGAGGGTGAGAGAAAGAGCTATATGAAGAGTAGAACCCCGCGTCCACCCTCCACGAGACCACGAGTGCCTGCTGACTGAGCGTAGTCACATTAACAAGGTGAAGGAGGCCGAGTTTGCTAGCCAGCACACCTTCGACCTCGTCACCTACATACACCACCTGGCTCTCTCCTCCCGGGACGTGAAGACGACACACTTCTGACTCTATAAATGGAGATTACAAAAGCAAGTTTAGGTTTTTTTTATCTACATGTGGTAGATAAATTGTTTATCTAAGTAGGTGGTAGTTATGGTCTAAGACCAAAACAACTTAATGTTTTGTTTACAACGGGATTTTGTGCATATAAATACATTATATTTGTCTAGATGCTCAACTTTGAGTAATTGTTCCCAGATTAAATGAAGAATCCCTACGTGTGTAAGGAATGTTTTACCTAACAAAGACACTTAAGACAGTTCTCAACTGAACCTTTAAGCAAAATCAAATTAAAATAAACTAATAAATCAAGAAATGCACCTGTTAGGAGAGTGAGCTTCCGATGGCGGAGATGTAGTGGGGAGGAGCAGGTGGGTGAGGTGACGGTGGGTGTAGTGGTGTTGTGGGAGCCACTGTGCAGTAGCCAGCGGGAGGCACAGTCACAGTTCCAGGGATTACCTGACAACACAGTAATACTACTAAGACACAGTCGCAGTTCCAGGGATTACCTGACAACACAGTAATACTACTAAGACACAGTCGCAGTTCCAGGGATTACCTGACAACACAGTAATACTACTAAGACACAGTCACAGTTCCAGGGATTACCTGACAACACAGTAATACTACTAAGACACAGTCACAGTTCCAGGGATTACCTGACAACACAGTAATACTACTAAGACACAGTCGCAGTTCCAGGGATTACCTGACAACACAGTAATACTACTAAGACACAGTCACAGTTCCAGGGATTACCTGACAACACAGTAATACTACTAAGACACAGTCGCAGTTCCAGGGATTACCTGACAACACAGTAATACTACTAAGACACAGTCACAGTTCCAGGGATTACCTGACAACACAGTAATACTACTAAGACACAGTCACAGTTCCAGGGATTACCTGACAACACAGTAATACTACTAAGACACAGTCACAGTTCCAGGGATTACCTGACAACACAGTAATACTACTAAGACACAGTCACAGTTCCAGGGATTACCTGACAACACAGTAATACTACTAAGACACAGTCACAGTTCCAGGGATTACCTGACAACACAGTAATACTACTAAGACACAGTCACAGTTCCAGGGATTACCTGACAACACAGTAATACTACTAAGACACAGTCACAGTTCCAGGGATTACCTGACAACACAGTAATACTACTAAGACACAGTCACAGTTCCAGGGATTACCTGACAACACAGTAATACTACTAAGACACAGTCACAGTTCCAGGGATTACCTGACAACACAGTAATACTACTAACAACAAGTGGCTAAGATGATTCAGTTTTAAGTGAAGAACAAGTAGCAGGTATACAACGAAAGTGTAACATAGAATTTAAATGTGTTATTTTGTAATCCAGCCAATGAATGAATGAATATAAATGCATTATATAAAATAATTCCACTGTTAAAAACAATAAAGGTATATAAGTAAAATGAATACATTCACATACAAGACATCGACGGTCACCTCTCCTGTGCGCGAAAGATAATAATAATAATAATAATAATAATAATAATAATAATAATAATAATAATAATGATAATAATGATAATAATAATAATAATAATGATAATAATAATAATAATAATAATAATGATAATAATAATAATAATAATAATAATAATAATAATAATACAGTGAAATCACATTATCATGGTATATCAATGAGAAAATTCACAGGAGCCGTGATGAGGATTCGAACCTACGTGCTGGGTGTTCCCAGATGCACGCCCTGAACGACTACGCCACGACGTGGTAAAAAAATTGTAACCTGGCGTACTACTGCACCTGTAGAATTCCAATGTCGTATTGAAAGTGGGGCGACAGAGGTACAATTACTGGACGACAGATCCAGGGTGCATGGGGGGGGGGAATTGTGTGAAACCCTGTTTCGGCTTCAGATTGGTTACACAAAGTGAACATTAAGAGGAAATTAAGGGGCGTTTATTTCCTAGATGCTGTAGATTTCTTCAAACTCCTCTGACGCCGGGCAAGAACCGAGGATACAGCGGGCATTTCCCCTCTGGATCGCCACACTGAGGCGCTTTAAGAGAATGCTTGCCACTTTAGAGTTTCAATGAACCTGGAACCAAGATCCTTAAAAAACCTCCTTGCACTCTCTCCCCATGGACCAAGTGGTCTCAGACCCTATTGGAACTAATTTGTTCCATTGCTGTTTCCATGTAATTGGTTGACTTGTCTCTTTCTCTGTGTGTCGCCCCATGTAATTGTCTGCCATTTTTCCAAGGACGCAATGTGATTTCATCTGGTTCGCCAACAAAGCTAACTGAGTAACGATTGAATAGATTGTGAGGCTCTCTCTCTCTCTCTCTGCTGGACACTGGGTAGATGCAGATCTCCTCTTAGTGATGTCATTGCCTTTGTCATGCCGTGAGTGCCAACCGCCTGATTTTCTACAGTGCAGGCCATGCAGTCCACATTAAGCTGCATCTGCCTCGCCGTAAGTACACCTATGAACAATGTGGATAGGGACAGCAAGGCGGAGAGCGACTGCAATACGTTGCTGCTGCGGATCAAGACGTGTGCCTGTCGCAGACATAGGGACTGCCAGAAGGAAGTCCCCTGCATGGGGAGCCTGCACAGCTGTGGGGTGCACTCGGTCACTGGGGGTTGTTGCTGCCTCCAGCAAAGCTGTGGCTTTTTGTCTACAATGAGGCTGTCCCTCCTGGAATGTTTCTTGGCTTTCAGCAAGGTTGATCTGAGTAACAGGTCTGCCATGGTTTCCATTTTGTCTGGCATTCCATGTAGTGGGAGTCATGTGTCTCCTCTGAATCACCCAGGTTGTCTGGTAGAATTTCCTTGACCAGATTATCTGATGCTGAGGAGGAAGACAGGATGATTGTGGCTGCAATTTGGATGACGGTGCAGACACCAAGGCCGCCGAGCCTGACTGGGGGAGTGGCTTGTTTCGATTGACAATCATCGAGGGAAACTTTTGTTGGAAAGTTGACAACTTTTTCTAACGTGGTCTTCAGTTGGAAGTCATACTCTTCAAGCTTTGGGCTATTGTAAGATGGGGCGCACCTAAGAAAGTAGGTTAACCTTGGAAGGGAGACATCTAATGAGGAGATAAAAAGCACCGTGAGCATCGATGTCATATATCCTGTCTTCCATCCTCTTGAGTTCAGTGATTGTTTTATCGATAATCTGGTCAATGATGTTAGACCAGACTGACGATAATCTCGTCAATGATGTTAGACCAGACTGACGATAATCTCGTCAATGATGTTAGACCAGACTGACGATAATCTGGTCAATCATGTTAGACCAGACTGACGATAATCTCGTCAATCATGTTAGACCAGACTGACGATAATCTCGTCAATCATGTTAGACCAGACTGACGATAATCTCGTCAATGATGTTAGACCAGACTGACGATAATCTCGTCAATGATGTTAGACCAGACTGATGATAATCTCGTCAATGATGTTAGACCAGACTGACGATAATCTCGTCAATCCAAGGAGATTGCTGTTCACAGCCCAAATGACATAGGTTCAGGGAAGGACTTATCTTCTTCTAGCTATGAGGTCTGGGTTGGAGAAGACTACTTTACATTTGGAAGGGTTTAGAAACAGACCCAGGCTTACTTCTTGCTCCTTTATTTTCCTGATGTCATCCAAGAGGTGATCTACGGTGCCAGCTATAGTGCCATCATCCAAAAACCAGATGTTGAACTCGCTGGATAAGCTTTCATTGATTTCTTTTAAGACTAAGCTGAAAAGAAGAGGAGCTAGATGATCACCTTGCTGAACACCTTCTACCCTGGAAACACAAACCGAAACTGTCTCTATTTTCCACTTGTTACAACTTGTAATAAAGTTGTTACATTTTGGCTTAACGTGTTTATGACATATTAGAACGTTGTTACAACTTGCTATATTGGTTGTTATAACTGGTTAGGAAGTGTAACGTACGTTTATGTTACGTTGTTGAGTAGATTAGATACACATTGTTTAGTGAGTTTTCATATATATTTAGTAGTCTTGATTACAGTAGTCGGCTGGTGGCGTTGTCGTAAACGTTGAGACGGAGCTTGGAGCAGAGCAGAGAGCTGAGTGAGGCCGGAGTCGTGGAGCGCTGTGTGGGAGAGCGTGGCGGCTCGACTGGGAATTGTGAGTGTCTAAACTCGGGGAGCGAGAGCGTTGTAGCTCGATGTGGTCGTAGTCTGCTGTCTGCTCTGTGTCGAAGCTGTAGCGTCTTGGGTCGATTAGAACTGTACACGCCGAGTGCTACATTGTTGACTGTGGAAATTGTACCGTCCGCTATTCCTCATATCACTTGCTTATATGGTGACTACACCTCAGCTCCCTCCAACAAGATGAGAAGAGTATTACCTGTAATTGGGGAAAGGATTGCAGCTTCTGTAATTAGTGCTAATTAGTTATGCTATTAAGATAATGAGATAATGGAGCGAGTATAAGATTAACTCGCTACACAGGTGTTAAAACTTGTTCGAACGTTGTACCAACGTCGTAGTTTCTGTGTGTGTTTGGCGGGTAGTGATCTAATTTCGTATTCGTCAAAGAACAATTTTGATTTCACCACTGTAGCACGATAGAATGAAAGGGTAGAGGGCCAGAAAAGGCGATGTTCAGTGCAGAGCACCGCATCTCATCTGGCCACTTTATAAATATTTTTAAAGTGACCTATACCCCTACCTTTTACTCCTCACCTAATTGTATGTACCTGACCTCCCAATGGTATAAATACGACATGTCTTCTACTGTTTCACCACCACACACTTGGTCCGGGAGACATCTCCCGTCACGCAGGGTGCAGTTGCACCTCCACAGATCTCCAGTATCAGCTCTTGATACTGGTAATGGCTCAAAAGGGCCACCACTTACGGGCAATTCATGCCCGTGCCACCTTTTGGATGGTTTAATCGTCATCTTGGACACATTCATGGGAGACATCTCTCGTCACGCAGAGTGCACTTGCACCTCCACAGATCTCCAGTATCAGCTCTTGATACTGGTGATGGCTCGAAAGGGCCACCACTTACGAGCTATTCATGCCCGTGCCACCTTTTGGGTGGCTTCATCTTCTTCATCTGTTTAAAACACGGGAGACATCTCCCGTCACGCTGGGTGCAGTCGCACCTCCACAGATCTCCAGTATCAGCTCTTGATACTGGTAATGGCTCAAAAGGGCCACCACTTACGGGCTATTCATGCCCGTACCACCTTTTGGGGGGCTTAATCTTCATCAATCAATCAATCAGAGTAATCACGGGAGCACCGCTCCGGTGGCAGGTAAGTCCACTACGGGCTCACCATAGCCCATACTAATTGCCCCGCTCCTGTGCCAGGTAAGTTACGGGCTCACAATAGTCCGTGCAACTTGGAACTTGTTTCGAGTAGCTGAATCTTTAACAACATACTGTTTCAGCACCGCTCCTGTGCCAGGTAAGTCCACTACGGACTCACCATAGCCCGTGCTATTTGCCCCGCTCCTGTGCCAGGTAAGTTATGAGCTCACCATAGCCCGTGCTACTTAGAACTTCTTCCGAGTAGCTGAATCTATAACAACAACAACATACTGTCTCCCAATTTTCACACAGTGTAATTTCAGCAGTGATTCAGTGCAGACGCATTTGAGCATCACCCTCACACGACAGACACATCACTCCACAGTCAGCATTCGGGCGATAGAATGAACCACCAGATGATTTGTGTGGGAAACAACGTTGCTGCTCCCAATCATAAAAGGAAGAATCTCTTCAGTTCAAGTTCTGACAGTGATAGCGATTGGCGTCCTGTGACCAAAGCCAACAGGAAGAACCACTCAATTACAACCTATCGAGAACATAGGCGTCTACCGATGTTTTTTACCTACACATCTACCCATCTACTCCATTTACCCAGACAAAATCCGCACTGCCAGTCTTCAAGGTGCAGCATGATGAAGGTAAGTCCTCGTACGCCACTGTAGTGGACCTTGATATAGGTCAAGGTCCCCAAGCTCCAGATCAGAGCAAAGCCAAACCTCAGAGGCGAATATATTCTGAGGCCCAAAGACGAGACAGCTGTAACGATTTTTAAAAATTACAGGAAATATGACGAACTTAAGCCAGATGACATAGTAAGGAAAATCATTGTCCTCCGCTATACCTTGCACATGGCCCTAACTCATCTCGAAAAGTTGAGTTATGTGCTGTCAGCAGAAAGATGCCAGGGAAGAGCCACGAAGCAGGATACCTGACTATTCCTTCTCACAGTAAGAGCACAGATCCTAGAGAAGCTTGATCTTGGCATTTGGGGCGTGTTCCAACACAGGCCTTACACCCCAGAGCCCCTCAGATGTCAGAGATCTGGACATCACATGGACGGTTGCCAACGCCCAGTGAGAGGTGGGAGTCGCCAGCCAGCCCCACGACATGAAAATATGCCTTGATAAACACAAGGCAAGCCAGCTCATCCAATCTAAGTGCCTAAATTGTTTCAAGGTACACCACGCCTGGACCTTAAAATGCTCTGTAAGGCTTAACAGGATTCAAATGAACCCCATCACGCCTACAGCAGAGTCGAAGCCCCAACCAAAATATATACCAGCTCCCGTGCCCACAAAAGCAGCGTGGAGCTTACCAAGATTAAACCAGGTAGAGGGGGCACATGGCTCTCCATTATCGGCCATGGTGGAGGGTGTGAAGGCCTCCGTCCAGGACAGAGGGATGGCTGGGGGGGGGGGGGGGCACAAGAAAGTAGTTTAACGTAGTCGCCCGCCCATTGCATCCAGCAAGCACACTGAGAGCAATGAAGGCAAGAGTGTCAAAATTTCCACTCATAAAGGCCATAGAGCAAACAGGCCCTAAACCAGCACAGCAGTAAATAGTGTTCCCGCACAACTGGACACCCTCTGGCCAATGCTTAAGGCGTTAGTCACGGAACTGGTCGAACGTTTGCTGTCGATAAACGGTATCAAGCAAACCACAGAGACTCGAAAGACAATTGAGAACAAGTTCAAAAAAATTGAAAAACCAATATCCTCACCTTCAAGAACACAGGGCAGGTAATATTCTCCTAAAAACAGGTAGAGTCCAGTATTTCTGAAAGCGACCTTGATGAGTCAGTTTCAGGTACATCAAGATCCTCATCTCCAGTTTCAACTTCCATGGCGTGTTCATCAGACTCCATGGTTATCTTGAGGTTATCTTGAGATGATTTCGGGGCTTTAGTGTCCCAGCGGCCCGGTCCTCGACCAGGCATCCACCCCAAGGAAGAACCCCGTGACAGCTTACTAACTCCAAGATACCTATTTACTGCTAGGTAACAGGGGCATTCAGGGTGAAAGAAACTTTGCCCATTTGTTTCTGCCTCGTGCGGGAATCGAACCCGCGCCACAGAATTACGAGTCCTGCGCGCTATCCACCAGGCTACGAGGCCCCCCATGGTAATATCAACAAGTTCCAACAACCTAAAGAACTTAAGGTCCAGCAATGGAATGTGCAAGGGCTGCACACAAAATTTTAACACTTGCAATATATAGCAGCAACAAAAGGCATAGACATCCTGATACTACAGGAGAGCTTACTTTGAGACGGATTAGAACCTAAAATCTCTGACTATCTCGAGGCTTTTTCCATCCATGGGTCAACGGGCAATTCAGGGAATGGACAATCTATGTGAAATGTGACCTGATCTCCTAGCCCATAACCAGCCCACCCGATTGTAGAGCAGGGACAGAGGTAACGGGAGTATCCATTGTGCTAAGACTCGGCAAACTTGAAGTGTTTAATGTTTACAGGTCTACACGTGATGAAATGGATCTCTCGGTGTTATTTGGAGTCGTGACCACCTCAAACACAATAATTTGAAGTGATTTCAGTGCCCATCATCGACATCGTACCCATCCGCCTCCATCTGAAGCCTGGAACTTTGCTTTAGCAAACTGGGACCGATTTCAAAACCTTATTTCAGATTGGCATAGAAACTATGATCTTCCCGAAGACATTAATCAAACAGAACAAGAATTTGTCAAAGCGATTCAAAGTGCAGCCAACCACTCAATCCCACTGAAAAAACAGTCCACCGGACACCATAAAGATCATTGGTACTATTGCGAACGTGTCAAAGAACTCAACCATAGACTCAACAGAACAAGAAAGCTATACAAAAAGCAGCCAAGTGACCGCAACAGGATCTTACTTTGTGAGGTCAAGGAACATGTGCATCGAGAGACCAGACTAATAAAAGAACAAAAGTGGCTGGAATGGTGTTCACACCTGAATGAACACACCTCTCTCGGAGAGATGTGGCAGCAAATTCACCGAGCCAAAGGGAATAAAACACCTAAAGCTCCACACCCCAAGGATCCTCAACAGGAAGCCGAAGTACTTCAACCAGTACTTCAACCAGTTGCTCTCTCTGCAAACCAGGTTTGCAGAGAGAGCAGCCAGCAATCAACTTCCACCAGATGTATTAGCAGCACAGACCGGACTAGAGGAAGAAAGGTGGCACAGAATCCTTACAGCATGTGAAGAAGTCTCTGACACTAATGCCCCCTTCACACTGGATGAGCTCAATTGGGCTAAGAAAAACTCCAAGGATACATCCCCTGGAGCCGACAAAATAACCTATAAAATGATTAGAAACCTCGGCCCAGAGGGAGACGCTGCATACCTAAGGTTAATTAATTTAGCCTGGACTTCTCAAACTAGACCTTCTGCTTGGAATAGAGCAGACATAGTGCCGATCCCAAAACCCAAAGATCCAGCTAATCCCAGGCCCATCTCTCTCCAAAGCTGTGCAGCCAAGACGGCTGACAGAATGGCACTCAACAGACTGGAGTGGAAAATGCCTAAACTGCACCATGATATGTATGCCTATAGAAGAGGGGTGTGCACAGTGGAATGTATTACAACTCTGTTAGTCCACTTGAATGACAGACCAGGAATGCTGATATTCCTGGACCTCGAAAAAGTCTTTGAACTGGCTAGCGCCCCAGCTATTCTCTGCTGCCTCATTGACAAAGAGGTCAGAGGCAACCTGCTCTCCTGGACCAAAAACTGTCTCATAAACAGAGAAGCAAGAGTAAAACTTCATGGCACAGTCTCTGAGTACAAAAGACATGAAAATGGTATACCGCAAGGAGGTATTCTCAGCCCTCTTCTCTTCAACTGTTTAATGGAAAGAATAATGAGGTTGAAACTCCCACATCACTGCAGGCTGCTAAACTACGCGGACGACTTTGTCATCATCATAAAAGGAAGGGATGCGGCGCGCCTTGCACCCAAATGCTTAGACTGCATCAGTAAAGAGGCAAAACAGATTGGGATCAAACTCAACCCCTCAAAGTCAAAGGCCACGACCATAAAAATAGCGAAGCCCAACATCCAACTCACAGTACAGGGTCAATCAATTGAAAGGGTGGACACCTATCAATATCTAGGAATAATCCTGGACACACACATGAATTTTAATGCTGAGGTCACTTACTTGAGAGAGCGAACTGCGGCCCGGACGGCAATCCTCAGGTCGCTAACCTCCCTCTCTGGAGGAGCCATTCTGCAAGTCCTTCGCACATACTATGTACAGGCAGTCAGATCAGTGATCGATTATGGCGCACCTGCACTCACAAATCTATCACACCAACAGTGGAGAAAGCTTGAAGTTGCCCAAAACAATGCTATGAGAGCCGCACTGGGAGCCCCCATGTGGACCAGGCTTGAAACTCTTAGACTGTTTCGGGTTTGCCCTCTCTACAAGAAAGAATATCACAAAGGACATCTACAATTATCAGTATGATAATTATTTGTTTTGATCCAATCCCAGTACGGCAGGCCTTGGAGGTTGGACTAGGCCAAAATAATGGAAACTCTTGGGCTGCAAGAGCAGGAAAAGTCCTAAACAGACGACATTTAAAAAGCATGATTCTTGATAGAGAGGGTGATCATCCACACCCAAATTACACTCCTTCCGCGCCGTGGGAAGAGCCTACTTTCAAAATAGTAATAGAAAGTCTCCCAATGAAAAAGGCTGCCTATGATCCGACAATCCTAAGGCGCATAATAGAAGAGCAAATGTATAGCATAGCAGTAGCAGGAGTCACCCACATCTTCACAGACGGATCGGTGGACACAGAATATGAGAGTGCTGGCGCTGATCTTTGCACGGCCAGCGTACAGGCATATTGGAGAATGGGAGGACTAGTATCATCAACCCAAACTGAGCTGTTTGCCATACAACAGGCATTCGCATATGTGATTGCACAAAACACTCAAAATGCAATCATACACACAGACTCAAAAGCTGCACTTCAAATACTAGGACAAAAACAGTGGAAAGATAACGTGGAAATAATTACCACCATTTTGTATCTTGGAGCAGTCGCTAAAGGCAAAGGACTCAACATAACCTTAAACTGGATCCCATCCCATGTTGGAATCCCATTAAATGAGAAAGCTGATGAAATTGCTAAATTGGCAACTCGTCATCCAGTGATACATAAAACAATTCAACCCAGCCTAGCCTAGAGAACATAAAAAACATCATCACCAAAAAACTCTCACATCTCAACAAAGCCGACCTGCACCAGAGAATAACTGAAGGTTCGCCATCTGCAACATGGTATCTTCAGGCAACCAAATTAGAAAGGTTAAATATCCCAAAAGGAATCCACAGGGAAATAGCAGTTAGGTTATATAGACTACGTCTAGGTTACAGATGCAACTGGGAGATTGGTGAACCCCGACAGAGAGAGTGCATCTTCTGCCAAGCTGTCACAGAAAAGCCATTATTTCACTATCTTCTGGAATGTGAAGCAACCAACGACCTTAGAAGATCTTTAAGAGTTCCTGAATCTTGCAGTGGCCACCCTGAAGCCATCAACACAGCCACTCTCCTCGACGAATATAAGCGTTGAGATAAGCATTCAAAGATACAAAGCCAGTGTTCTCAATGCTTATATTCGTCGAGCGCTTACCCACTGCTCTGAATGGAGCAACGTGAGTAGAGAGTTTGAAAGAGTAACTCAGGTATTGGTGAACAACGGATATAGCAACGCGGAAATAAACGCTGCTATAAGAAGACACTTGGACCGTTGGTATAATTCAGAACCTAGAACAGAAACGACAACACCCCCAATAAAATTATATTACAAATCAACCATGCACAGTGAACATATAAAAGAGGAAAGAATAATGAAAGAAATAATCCGTAAAGGAGTAAAAAGCACTACTCCTAATCAAAACATAAACCTGATAATATTCTACAAAACCAAGAAGACTTCCGAACTCCTTATCAAAAACAGCCCGAAGCCGACGGAGAACCCTCTACAGCAGTCAAACGTTGTATACATGTACACTTGCCCCCACGAAGGATGTAACCTTCAATGTAAGTACATAGGTATGACGTCGACCAAGCTGACGAGGCGTTTGACATGCCATCTTCAATCTGGTGCCCCTAGGAATCACTTGAGACAAGCCCATGACATTACTCTAACCAGAGAAATGTTGAACAAGAATACCTGCATAATAGACAAAATCCAAGATGCAAGAAGATTACAAATTCTTGAGGCAATTCACATAAGAATAGAGCGACCTACCATGAACACCCAAATCACGGAACTATTTACTCTACCCACCATGAGAGTAAGGACAAGACAAGAACATATCGATGCCAACACAGAAGACAATGTCCAACATAATAGGCCAATTACACTGGATTAATCTTTGTGTTTAGATAGGAGATGCCTCGTATGGGCCAATAAGCCTTCTGCAGCCTCTATGTTTCACCTCACATTTATCCCTTATGTATCCCCCCATGTTTTCACCTTTATTGTATTATCACCTGACCCAGTGCGGGTATAAAATCAACTAGTATTGTAAGATCTGTTCACTTGAGAATGAACCATGGAGGTTCGAAACGTTGTGCAAATTATATAAATAAGTGTAATACACTCTATAGTAAATCACTTCTTTTCTTCACCTCAAAAGTATGAAAATGAGTTTTGGAGAACTCCTATTTCAACTAAGCCCTGATGCTAAGAAAATAGTTAGAGGGATAGAAGCCCTAAACCAGAAAATAATAAATACAGAATATGCGGTCATATTCAATGAAAAATGTTTGAAAGAAAACCTGCTGCCAGTATACACCAATATATATATATATATATATATATATATATATATATATATATATATATATATATATATATATATATATATATATATATATATATATATATATATATATATATATATATATATATATATATATATATATATATATATGTCGTACCTAGTAGCCAGAACGCACTTCTCAGCCTACTATGCAAGGCCCGATTTGCCTAATAAGCCAAGTTTTCATGTATTAATTGTTTTTCGACTACCTAACCTAACCTAACCTAACTTTTTCTGCTACCTAACCTAACCTAACCAATAAAGATAGGTTAGGTTAGGTTAGGTAGGGTTGGTTAGGTTCGGCCATATATCTACGTTAATTTTAACTCCAATAAAAAAAAAATTGACTTCATACACAATGAAATAGGTTGCTTTATCATTTCATAAGAAAAAAATTAGAGAAAATATATTAATTCAGGAAAACTCGGCTTATTAGGCAAATCGGGCCTTGCATAGTAGGCTGAGAAGTGCGTTCTGGCTACTAGGTACGACATATATATATATATATATATTTATATATATATATATATATATATATATGTCGTACCTAGTAGCCTACGACATATATATATATATATTTATATATATATATATATATATGTCGTACCTAGTAGCCAGAACTCACTTCTCAGCCTACTATTCAAGGCCCGATTTGCCTAATAAGCCAAGTTTTCCTGAATTAATATATTTACTATAATTTTTTTCTTATGAAATGATAAAGCAATCCTTTTCTCTATGTATGAGGTCAATTTTTTTTATTGGAGTTAAAATTAACGTAGATATATGACCGAACCTAACCAACCCTACCTAACCTAACCTAACCTATATTTATAGGTAAGGTTAGGTTAGGTAGCCAAAAAAAGCTAGGTTAGGTTAGGTTAGGTAGGTTAGGTAGACGAAAAAACATTAATTCATGAAAACTTGGCTTATTAGGCAAATCGGGCCTTGAATAGTAGGCTGAGAAGTGCGTTCTGGCTATTAGGTACGACATATATATATATATATATATATATATATATATATATATATATATATATATATATATATATATATATATATATATATATATATATATATATATGTCGTACCTAATAGCCAGAACGCACTTCTCGGCCTACAATGCAAGGCCCGATTTGCCTAATAAGCCAAGTTTTCCTGAATTTATATATTTTTTCTAATTTTTTTGTTATGAAATGATAAAGCTTCCCATTTCATTATGTATAAGGTCAATTTTTTTTATTGGAGTTAAAATTAACGTAGATATATAACCGAACCTAACCAACCCTACCTAACCTAACCTAACCTATCTTTATAGGTTAGGTTAGGTTAGGTAGCCGAAAAAGTTAGGTTAGGTTAGGTTAGGTAGTCGAAAAACAATTAATTCATGAAAACTTGGCTTATTAGGCAAATCGGGCCTTGCATAGTAGGCCGAGGAGTGCGTTCTGGCTACTAGGTACGACATATATATATATATATATATATATATATATATATATATATATATATATATATATATATATATATATATATATATATATATATATATATATATATATATATATATATATATATATATATATATATATATATATATATATATATATATATATATATATATATATATATATATATATATATATATATATATATATATATATATATATATATATATATATATATATATATATATATATATATATATATATATATATATATATATATGTGTGTGTGTGTGTGTGTGTGTGTGTGTATGGTTGAATATGACCGAAAAAGTAAGATTAATAATTCTAACACGAATCTTCTCAATATTTCTTATTTTTTTCACTATCGGTGGTAATAAAAATAACTATTCTCCGAAATTCATTTTTTAATTGTCTGACGCCTGAATGCGTTTCGTAATTCGTATTACATTTTCAAAGACTTAATTTACACACACATTCTTCGTACTTATACTCTATAAGTTCAGGAGGCCTAGTCGACGACCGGGCCGTGGGGACGCTAAGCCCTGGAAGCTCCTCAAGGTATTGGATGATGTGATATGGTACAAAAGTTTTTGGTGAGGTGACAAACACAAGGCAGAACACGAAACAATGGGTATAAATTGGATAAGTGAACATATGAATGGAAGTAACTGCCGAAGGCCTATTGGCCCATTTTCCTCTTGCTGCTTCCAAATTGGTTCGGCGTCTTGAAGTAGGTAGAATATAGTTGTGCATTAATTGGCTGTTGATTGCTGGTGTTGACTTTTTGATGTGTAGTGCCTCGCTGATGTCAAGTCGCCTGCTATCACCGTACCTATCGATGATTTCTGTGTTGTTTGTTAAGATTTCTCTGGTGATGGTCTGGTTGTGAGAAGAGATTATGTGTTCCTGGATGGCTCCCTGTAGCTTATGCATTGTTAGTCGCCTGGAAAGAGACGTTGTTCTCTTGCCTATATACTGAGTTCTTTGGGGCTTACAGTCCCCAAGTGGGCATTTAAAAGTTTTGGGTGAGGTGACAAACACAAGACAGAACCCGAAACAATGGATATAAATTGGATAAGTGAACATATGAATGGAAGTAACTGCAAAATAGACGACGTTGGTCTCCTTCAAAGCATTCTGCTCGGTGTCTGGGAGTTTTTCATGAGTAGATTGGCAGTTTTTTTTTTTTTTAAACGTCCAATCGACTCATGAAAACCTCCCCAGGTACCAAGCAGAACGCTTTAAAGGAGACCAACGTCGTCTATGCCTTTAAATGCCCACTTGGTGACTGTAAGCCCCAAAGAACTCAGTATATAGGCAAGACGACAGCGTCTCTTTCCAGGCGACTAACAATGCATAAGCAACAGGGAGCCATCAAGGAACACAATATCTCTTCTCACACCAGACCATCACCAGAGAAATCTTAACAAACAACACAGAAATCATCGATAGGTACAGCGATAGCAGGCGACTTGACATCAGCGAGGCACTACACATCAAAAAGTCAACACCAGCAATCAACAGCCAATTAATGCACAACTATATTCTACCTACTACAAGACCCCGAACTAATATGGAAGCAGCAAGAGGAAGTATGGGCCAATGGGCCTTTTGCAGTTACTTCCATTCATATGTTCACTTATCCAATTTATATCCATTGTTTCGGGTTCTGTCTTGTGTTTGTCACCTCACCCAAAACTTTTGTACCATATCACCTCATTCAATAGAGTACAAGTACGAAGAATTTGTATGTAAATTAAATTTTTGAAAATGTAATACGAATTACGAAACGCGTTCAGGCGTCAGATAATTAAAAAATGAATTTCGGAGAATTGATGTTTTTATTACCACCGACAGTGAAGAAAAACATAAGAAATATTGAGAAGATTCGTGTTAGAATTATTAATCATACCTTTTCTGTCATATTCAACAACATATTCAACAAGAAAGACTGCTACCAAAATATACTAATAATATATATATATATATATATATATATATATATATATATATATATATATATATATATATATATATATATATATATATATATATATATATATATATATATATATATATATATATATATATATATATATATATATATATATATATATATATATATATATATATATATATATATATATATATATATATATATATATGTATTATTAAATATGACCGAAAAAGTAAGATTAATAATTCTAACACGAATTTTCTCTATCTTTCGTACATTTCTTTTCACTGTTGGTGGTAATTCAAAAATTAATTCTCCAAAATTCATTTTTATTTCTAGTCTGACGCGACACTTGAGCGCGTTTCGTAAAACTTATTACATTTTCAAAGACTTAACATACACAACTAAATAGAACTTACACATATCCGATTTGTTTATATCTACATTTGAGTGAGGTGGCATTAATAGGGTATTAATTTCATCAACACAAGACAGAACACGAAACAATGGGTATTGAATGGAAGTGATTGTTCCTATTGGTCCATATTTCTTGATGCTTCTATATTGGAGCGGAGTCTTGAGGTGGGTAGAATATAGTAGTGCATTAATTGGCTGTTGATTGCTGGTGTTGACTTTTTAATGTGTAGTGCCTCGCAAATGTCAAGCCGCCTGCTATCGCTGTATCTATCGATGATTTCTGTGTTGTTTACTAGGATTTCTCTGGCGATGGTTTGGTTGTGGGAAGAGATTATATGTTCCTTAATGGAGCCCTGTTGCTTATGCATCGTTAAACGCCTAGAAAGAGATGTTGTTGTCTTTCCTATATACTGGGTTTTTTGGAGCTTACAGTCCCCAAGTGGGCATTTGAAGGCATAGACGACGTTGGTCTCTTTTAAAGCGTTCTGCTTTGTGTCTGGAGAGTTTCTCATGAGTAGGCTGGCCGTTTTTCTGGTTTTATAGTAAATCGTCAGTTGTATCCTCTGATTTTTGTCTGTAGGGATAACGTTTCTATTAACAATATATTTCAGGACCCTTTCCTCCGTTTTATGAGCTGTGGAAAAGAAGTTCCTGTAAAATAGTCTAATAGGGGGTATAGGTGTTGTGTTAGTTGTCTCTTCAGAGGTTGCATGGCGTTTCACTTTCCTTCTTATGATGTCTTCGACGAAACCATTGGAGAAGCCGTTGTTGACTAGGACCTGCCTTACCCTACAGAGTTCTTCGTCGACTTGCTTCCATTCTGAGCTGTGGCTGAGAGCACGGTCGACATATGCGTTAACAACACTCCTTTTGTACCTGTCTGGGCAGTCGCTGTTGGCATTTAGGCACATTCCTATGTTCGTTTCCTTAGTGTAGACTGCAGTGTGGAAACCTCCGCTCTTTTCCATGACTGTTACATCTAGAAAGGGCAGCTTCCCATCCTTTTCCATCTCGTAAGTGAAACGCAGCACGGAATTCTACTCAAACGCCTCCTTCAGCTCCTGCAGATGTCTGACATCAGGTACCTGTGTAAAAATGTCGTCAACATACCTGCAGTATATGGCCGGTTTCAAGTTCATGTCGACTAGGACTTTTTGCTCGATGGTACCCATGTAGAAGTTTGCAAACAGGACACCTAGGGGAGAACCCATGGCGACCCCATCTACTTGCTTATACATGTGCCCATCCGGGCTCAAGAAGGGTGCCTCTTTAGTACAAGCTTGGAGTAGTTTCCTTAGAATATTTTCTGGTATGTCAAGAGGAGTACAGGCTGGATCACGATACACTCTGTCGGCTATCATCCCGATTGTCTCGTCCACAGGTACGTTGGTGAACAGTGATTCTACGTCCAATGAGGCTCTTATCCCTGTGGCCCGTGTGCCCCGCAGTAAGCCAACAAATTCCTTTGGAGACTTCAGGCTGAAGGCGCAAGGGACATAAGGAGCCAGCAGGCCGTTGAGTCGCTTCGCCAGTCTGTACGTGGGTGTGGGTATCTGGCTAATGATTGGCCGAAGTGGGTTTCCAGGCTTGTGTGTCTTGACATTTCCATACGCATATCCAGGTTTATATTCCCCAATAATCTTTGGCAGGTGGAGTCCGGATTTCTTGGCGTTCACAGTTTCGATCAGTTTGTTGACCTTTGCTTTTAATTCGGCTGTAGTGTCCTTCGTTACCCTTTGGAATTTAGTTTGGTCAGAGAGTATGAGGTTCATTTTCGCCAGATATTCGTCTTTTTTAAGAATGACGTATATTGGCGACTTGTCGCCTCTCCTGACAACTATCTCCTTGTTCTCACGAAGGCTTTTAGCTGCCGCTTTGAGCTCGGGGGACAGTATGGTGCTTCTGTAATTGCCTCGATTCTTTCCTCCTTCCGCAATAAGTTCTGCTTGCAAGGTGTCTTTGGTAGTGACCTTCTTTTGTGTCTCGAGGTCGAATATGTCGTCCAACAGGATTTCCAACTCCACTTTCTGGGCCATCTCACTCGGTCTGGACATAACGTGACAGTTTATACCCAGATTTAGGAGTGATTTGGTCCTCAGTGAGGTTGATTCCTGCAAGGTTCAGGAAGCCATCTCTTGGTCGTGGAATTGCCATAGGTCCTCCATATAACGTTGTTAGTTTCTTGATAATCCTTGTTTCAGTGCTGAGGTGATGTCGGTCTGTGAGGATGTCGAGGTGTTGTTCAATGCGGGTACGGAGACTTTCGTCGATGTTCCTATTTCTCCATTCGTTTGTAGCATGAAGTAGTTGCGTTTTGTTGTCTTTGATTTCATTTTCCGCCTTGTATATCTGATCACGAATCAGATCCTGGCGATATTTTATCGTGAAGGCTTGATTCCTTGCTGCTGGGTCATGCATTTTAATAGTATATTTTGGTAGCAGTCTTTCCTGTAGACATATATTATTAAATATGACCGGAAAAGTAAGATTAATAATTCTAACATGAATTTTCTCTATCTTTCGTACATTTCTTTTCACTGTTGGTGGTAATTCAAAAATTAATTCTCCAAAATTCATTTTTATTTCTAGTCTGACACGACACTTGAGCGCGTTTCGTAAAACTTATTACATTTTCAAAGACTTTACATACACAACTGAATAGAACTTACACATCTCCGATTTGTTTATATCTACATTTGAGTGAGGTGGATGGGGTGAGGTGGCATTAATAGGGTATTAATTTCATCAACACAAGACAGAACACGAAACAATGGGTATTGAATGGAAGTGATTGTTCCTATTGGTCCATATAAATAAATAAATATATAGATACATAGTTGGATAGATAGATAGATAGATAGATAGATAGATAGATAGATAGATAGATAGATAGATAGATAGATAGATAGATAGATAGATAGATAGATAAATATATAGATACATAGTTGGACAGATAGATAGATTGATGGATAAATATATAGATACATAGTCGGACAGATAGATAGATAGATGGATAAATATATAGACACATAGTTGGACAGATAGATGGATTGATAGATGATTGGACAGATAGATGGACGAATAGATGGATGGATAAATAGATGGATGGGTATGTAAACAGGTAAATAGATAGATGAATGGATATGTTGATAGATAAATAGATAGATGGATTGAAACATTGACATATGGTAGAGAGAGAGTCCCTGTGAACGTCGTGTACTCTGTCATAATGCAAATATAAAGCAGAATGAGCAAATTAACTGAATGTCTTAAGTATCATATTTCATATTCACAATGAAATGAATCAGTATCAGTCATTTATATCTGTAGAAGCTGGAACTGACCTGCGAGGTTCAGGTAGATGATGGAGGAGGATAAATGCTGAGGCAAGACGGACTGGAGGAGGTTGTTGCTCAGGTCAAGCTGGTGTAGTCGTGCCATGTTTCTCAGCCAACCACCCTCCACCTCTGTAAACACGTACCACTGTCAATAACCACCCTCCACCTCTGTAAACACATACCACTGTCAATAACCACCCTCCACCTCTGTAAACACATACCACTGTCAATAACCACCCTCCACCTCTGTAAACACATACCACTCTCAATAACCACCCTCCACCTCTGTAAACACGTACCACTGTCAATAACCACCCTCCACCTCTGTAAACACATACCACTGTCAATAACCACCCTCCACCTCTGTAAACACGTACCACTGTCAATAACCACCCTCCACCTCTGTAAACACATACCACTGTCAATAACCACCCTCCACCTCTGTAAACACATACCACTGTCAATAACCACCCTCCACCTCTGTAAACACATACCACTGTCAATAACCACCCTCCACCTCTGTAAACACATACCACTGTCAATAACCACCCTCCACCTCTGTAAACACATACCACTGTCAATAACCACCCTCCACCTCTGTAAACACATACCACTGTCAATAACCACCCTCCACCTCTGTAAACACATACCACTGTCAATAACCACCCTCCACCTCTGTAAACACTTACCACTGTCAATAACCACCCTCCACCTCTGTAAACACATACCACTCTCAATAACTACCCTCCACCTCTGTAAACACATACCACTGTCAATAACCACCCTCCACCTCTGTAAACACATACCACTCTCAATAACCACCCTCCACCTCTGTAAACACATACCACTCTCAATAACCACCCTCCACCTCTGTAAACACATACCACTCTCAATAACCACCCTCCACCTCTGTTAACACATACCACTCTCAATAACCACCCTCCACCTCTGTAAACACATACCACTCTCAATAACCACCCTCCACCTCTGTAAACACATACCACTCTCAATAACCACCCTCCACCTCTGTAAACACATACCACTCTCAATAACCACCCTCCACCTCTGTTAACACATACCACTCTCAATAACCACCCTCCACCTCTGTAAACACATACCACTGTCAATAACCACCCTCCACCTCTGTAAACACATACCACTCTCAATAACCACCCTCCACCTCTGTAAACACATACCACTCTCAATAACCACCCTCCACCTCTGTAAACACGTACCACTGTCAATTGACACGTAAAACTATATGCTCATTTTATGAATTTCGCTCACATATAAGAGAATAGATATATAGGACTAGAAGTGCCTCCCGCGAAGTCGCCCGTGCCACGCTGGAGAACCGCTTCATGATGTTGGAGCAGCACAGGTAGGAGGCCAGGAGGAAATATGTGTGAAGGATGAGCACTAACCTGAGATGTTATTGTAAGACAAGTCAAGGTTGGCGAGTGTGAGGCAAGGCTTGGTGAAGAGCTCCGGGAGCGATGTGAGAGCGTTGTGAGCGAGGGAGAGGTAGGTTAGAGACTCTCTCACCTCGTTCAGGTTGAACATTCTCCAACCAACCTCGGGCTGGGCACTTGCAATCTGTAAAATTTGTAGCGTGTGTAGCGAGTAGATTATCCCAATAATATGCCCGCTCCAAACACATTAGCATATTGAGAGAAGCAAAGCTCTTCTTAGTACTAATTATGGAACTCAAACCTTTCCCAACTTCCAGTTAATATTACTGCCAACCTTTGGAGAACTGTGAGGGGTTGCCCGAACATAGAAGCAGCAGAGTAGCGAATAATAATTAGTCTACTTTCAATCCTGGCCGGGGAGGATTTACTGGGCGCAATTCCTTAACTGTAGCCTCTGTTTAACGCAACAGTAAAATGTGTACTTGGATGAAAAAACGATTCTTCACGGCAGGGGATCGTATTCCAGGGACCATAGGATTAAGGACTTGCCCGAAACGCTACGCGTACTAGTGGCTGTACAAGAATGTAACAACTCTTGTATATATCTCAAAAAAAATATAAAAAAAAAGTGTGGTCTAGACCAGGCCCTTGTGTAACACCCACCCACCAGGCCCTTGTGTAACACCCACCCACCAGGTCCTTGTGTCACACACACCCACCAGGTCCTTGTGTAACACCCACCCACCAGGTCCTTGTGTCACACACACCCACCAGGCCCTTGTGTAACACCCACCCACCAGGTCCTTGTGTCACACACACCCACCAGGCCCTTGTGTAACACCCACCCACCAGGTCCTTGTGTCACACACACCCACCAGGTCATTGTGTCACACACACCCACCAGGTCCTTGTGTCACACACACCCACCAGGTCCTTGTGTCACACACACCCACCAGGTCCTTGTGTCACACCCACCAGGTCCTTGTGTCACACCCACCAGGTCCTTGTGTCACACACACCCACCAGGTCCTTGTGTCACACACACCCACCAGGTCCTTGTGTCACACACACCCACCAGGTCCTTGTGTCACACACACCCACCAGGTCCTTGTGTCACACACACCCACCAGGCCCCTGTGTCACACACACCCACCAGGTCCTTGTGTCACACACACCCACCAGGCCCCTGTGTCACACACACCCACCAGGCCCCTGTGTCACACACACCCACCAGGTCCTTGTGTCACACACACCCACCAGGCCCCTGTGACACACCCACCCACCAGGTCCTTGTGTCACACACACCCACCAGGTCCTTGTGTCACACCCACCCACCAGGCCCCTGTGTCACACACACCCACCAGGCCCCTGTGTCACACCCACCCACCAGGTCCTTGTGTCACACACACCCACCAGGTCCTTGTGTCACACCCACCAACCAGGTCCTTGTGTCACACACACCCACCAGGTCCTTGTGTCACACACACCCACCAGGCCCCTGTGACACACCCACCCACCAGGTCCTTGTGTCACACACACCCACCAGGCCCCTGTGTAACACCCACCCACCAGGTCCTTGTGTCACACACACCCACCAGGTCCTTGTGTCACACCCACCCACCAGGCCCCTGTGTAACGCCCACCCACCAGGTCCTTGTGTCACACACACCCACCAGGTCCATGTGTCACACACACCCACCAGGTCCTTGTGTCACACCCACCCACCAGGTCCTTGTGTCACACACACCCACCAGGTCCTTATGTCACACACACACACCAGGTCCTTGTGTCACACCCACCCACCAGGCCCCTGTGTCACACCCACCCACCAGGTCCTTATGTCACACACACCCACCAGGTCCTTGTGTCACACCCACCCACCAGGCCCCTGTGTCACACCCACCCACCAGGTCCTTATGTCACACACACCCACCAGGTCCTTGTGTCACACCCACCCACCAGGTCCTTGTGTCACACACACCCACCAGGTCCTTGTGTCACACACACCCACCAGGTCCTTGTGACACACCCAACCACCAGGTCCTTGTGTCACACCCACCTACCAGGTCCTTGTGTCACACACACCCACCAGGCCCTTGTGTCACACACACCCACCAGGTCCTTGTGTCACACCCACCCACCAGGTCCTTGTGTCACACACACCCACCAGGTCCTTGTGTCACACCCACCCACCAGGTCCTTGTGTCACACCCACCCACCAGGTCTTTATGTCACACCCACCCACCAGGCCCCTGTGTCACACACACCCACCAGGTCCTTGTGTCACACACACCCACCAGGCCCTTGTGTCACACCCACCCACCAGGCCCCTGTGTCACACACACTCACCAGGTCCTTGTGTCACACACACCCACCAGGTCCTTGTGTCACACACACCCACCAGGTCCTTGTGTCACACACACCCACCAGGTCCTTATGTCACACCCACGCACCAGGCCCCTGTGTCACACACACCCACCAGGTCCTTGTGTCACACCCACCAGGTCCTTGTGTCACACACCCACCAGGTCCTTGTGTCACACACACCCACCAGGTCCCTGTGTCACACCCACCCACCAGGTCCTTGTGTCACACACACCCACCAGGTCCCTGTGTCACACACACCCACCAGGCCCCTGTGTCACACCCACCCACCAGGTCCTTGTGTCACACCCACCCACCAGGTCCTTGTGTCACACACACACACCAGGCCCCTGTGTCACACCCACCCACCAGGCCCCTTGTGTCACACCCACCCACCAGGCCCCTTGTGTCACACACACCCACCAGGCCCCTGTGTCACACACACCCACCAGGCCCCTGTGTCAACCCACCCACCAGGCCCCTGTGTCAACCCACCCACCACGCCCCTGTGTCAACCCACCCACCAGGCCCCTGTGTCAACCCACCCACCAGGTCCTTGTGTCACACCCACCCACCAGGTCCCTGTGTCACACCCACCCACCAGGTCCTTGTGTCACACCCACCCACCAGGCCCCTGTGTCACACACACCCACCAGGTCCTTGTGTCACACACACCCACCAGGTCCTTGTGTCACACCCACCCACCAGGTACTTGTGTCACACACATCCACCAGGTCCTTATGTCACACCCACCCACCAGGTCCTTGTGTCACACCCACCCACCAGGTCCTTGTGTCACACCCACCCACCAGGTACTTGTGTCACACACACCCACCAGGTCCTTGTGTCACACACACCCACCAGGTCCTTGTGTCCCACACACCCACCAGGTCCTTGTGTCACACACACCCATCAGGTCCTTGTGTCACACACACCCACCAGGTCCTTGTGTCACACCCACCCACCAGGTCCTTGTGTCACACACACCCACCAGGTCCTTGTGTCACACACACCCACCAGGTCCTTGTGTCACACACACCCACCAGGCCCCTGTGTCACACCCACCCACCAGGCCCCTGTGTCACACACACCCACCAGGCCCTTGTGTCACACACACCCACCAGGTCCTTGTGACACACACACCCACCAGGCCCCTGTGTAACACCCACCCACCAGGTCCTTGTGTCACACCCACCCACCAGGCCCCTGTGTCACACCCACCCACCAGGCCCCTGTGTCACACACACCCACCAGGCCCTTGTTTCACACACACCCACCAGGTCCTTGTGTCACACACACCCACTAGGTCCTTGTGTCACACACACCCTCCAGGTCCTTGTGTCACACACACCCACCAGGTCCCTGTGTCACACCCACCCACCAGGTCGTTGTGTCACACACACCCACCAGGTCCTTGTGTCACACACACCCACCAGGTCCTTGTGTCACACACACCCACCAGGTCCTTGTGTAACACACACCCACCAGGTCCTTGTGTCACACACAACCACCAGGTCCTTGTGTCACACCCACCCACCAGGTCCTTGTGTCACACACCCACCAGGTCCTTGTGTCACACCCACCCACCAGGTCCTTGTGTCACACCCACCCACCAGGTCCTTGTGTCACACACACCCACCAGGTCCTTGTGTCACACACACCCACCAGGTCCCTGTGTCACACCCACCCACCAGGCCCCTGTGTCACACACACCCACCAGGCCCTTGTATCACACCCACCCACCAGGTCCTTGTGTCACACACACCCACCAGGTCCTTGTGTCACACACCCACCAGGTCCTTGTGTCACACACCCACCAGGTCCTTGTGTCACACCCACCCACCAGGTCCTTGTGTCACACCCACCCACCACTAGGTCCTTGTGTCACACACACCCACCAGGTCCTTGTGTCACACACACCCACCAGGTCCCTGTGTCACACCCACCCACCAGGTCCTTGTGTCACACCCACCCACCAGGTCCTTGTGTCACACACCCACCAGGTCCTTGTGTCACACACACCCACCAGGCCCCTGTGTCACACACACCCACCAGGTCCTTGTGTCACACACACCCACCAGGTCCCTGTGTCACACACACCCACCAGGTCCTTGTGTCACACACACCCACCAGGCCCCTGTGTCACACACACCCACCAGGTCCTTGTGTCACACACACCCACCAGGCCCTTGTGTCACACACCCACCAGGTCCTTGTGTCACACACCTACCAGGTCCTTGTGTCACACACACCCACCAGGCCCCTGTGTCACACACACCCACCAGGCCCTTGTGTCACACACCCACCAGGTCCTTGTGTCACACACCCACCAGGTCCTTGTGTCACACACACCCACCAGGCCCCTGTGTCACACACACCCACCAGGCCCCTGTGTCACACACACCCACCAGGCCCCTGTGTCACACACACCCACCAGGTCCCTGTGTCACACCCACCCACCAGGTCCTTGTGTCACACACACCCACCAGGTCCTTGTGTCACACACCCACCAGGTCCTTGTGTCACACACCCACCAGGTCCTTGTGTCACACACACCCACCAGGCCCCTGTGGCACACACACCCACCAGGTCCATGTGTCACACACACCCACCAGGTCCATGTGTCACACACACCCACCAGGCCTCTGTGTCACACACACTCAGCAGGCCCCTGTGTCACACACACCCACCAGGCCCCTGTGTCACACACACTCACCAGGCCCTTGTGTCACCCCACCCACCAGCCCCCTGTGTCACACACACCCACCAGGCCCCTGTGTCACACACACCCACCAGGCCCCTGTGTCACACACACCCACCAGGCCCCTGTGTCACACACACCCACCAGGCCCCTGTGTCACACACACCCACCAGGCCCCTGTGTCACACACCCACCCACCAGGCCCCTGTGTCACACACACCCACCAGGCCCCTGTGTCACACACCCACCCACCAGGCCCCTGTGTCACACACACCCACCAGGCCCCTGTGTCACACACCCACCCACCAGGCCCCTGTGTCACACACACACTCACCAGGTCCTTGTACTGAATGACCTGAATCCCAGTAAAGTTATGTAAACATAATTTGTCTAGGTTACCAATCTTTTCAACGCAGAAACTTGTTTGGTGGAAACCTTCATTGTGTTGTTTCCTTGCATCATAGGTTTATCTATATTTCCAAAATCTAGTCCTTTCAACAGAGGCAAGTTAGTCTGGAAATATTAGATTAACCTGTGCTGGAAGGAAAGAGCTGAGTGTAGAGTTCCCCAAAAGAAGCAACTGCGAGTAAAAGGTTGGTAACCCCAAACTACAATATATTTGCATATGTGGTCCAGAGTGGGTCACCGCCAGATGGTAGCCCCGGCAACGGTTTCCCTCATGCACCAGCCGATAGCAATCCCAGAGAACCACGTAAGGAGGTATGGGCTGACACGAAGACCCACCAAAAGGGACCTAGAAAACTATCCAACATGAAAAAGAAAGAGGCAGTCACAGATGGGCCCCATATCTAAAGAAACGAACCAAAGAAAACGAAGGTACACGTCGTCAAAAGGACTGCCAGAAAGATGGCGCCACAGAACCTAAGGCGACAACAAGCAGCATCGCACCCGACCACGCAAGGGCACACGGGAAGAACAGCGATGCTGGATTCATCAAGACACCGGCACCAAGCAACCCCATGAAGGAAATGCAGCCATAGGAACGGATACTAAGTCCCATCGACCGGACAGTGAGGCTGAACCGGCTATCAAGTAGGGAAATTCTACAGGCTCGGGGAAAAAAAACACGAATCCGGGCAGGAAGAGTGGGGAAAATACTACTCCAAGATGAAAGGACAGAACCACAAGCGCCCTCAACCAAGAGGGGCATCAAGATGAAAAGCAAAGTGAATAAAAGACCTACCAGATGACTGAACAGCCAATCAAACCAACGGATGGAGCACTGACGACCCCACCAAAAACTACGGACCACAACGACGAATGACCCACGACCATATGCGACAACACACAAGCAAATGCGGGGAGCCATAGCCCTGAGAACCGGTAGCTTAGAATCCACCTAAGGCAGCCCCTATCCGGAAGAGACTGAACCGACTCACATAGGGAAATCAAACCCCCAAACTGCGGGCAGAGGTAAAACCCGACCACGGAACCCAGCAAAGGACAAGAACAGGGTAAAGAATAACAGAACCGCTGCCACCTCGCAAACCTTGATGCGCAACTGCCGGCGATATAAAAATCTCCTATCAGAAGCACCAGAGAGCACAAGCCACTAGATCCGAGTTGAAAGCCAGGACAACTGGAAAATGGCGAACGCATACATAGGATGGAGACACTTAGGAACGAATCCTGAAGGCCCTAAGAGGGCAGCGAAGATGAACCACAGGGCAAACCCAAGAAACACCAGAAATTGCCAAAAAGGCGAAATAGGCAACCGTGTAGATATATCGGAGTGATCAAGGCCTAGTAAGAAGCCCACATAGGTAAACCCAGGCCATCACATAACCACTGAGAAAGCTTACGAGGAAAACGAGCATCTCTACAAAACGGGAGAACGATGACAGCCGAGTACAGCGGCGGCAAACAAGAAACAACGTTCCTGAGGCCGAACCAGGCTCGACTAAGACCGAACCTGCAACGGTACTAAGCAGAACTTTCGTCATGTGACAAGGAACCCAAAATCCGTCTACCAAAAAGAACCGGACCCCTGCCAACCGGACCCCAAGGGTGTTCAATCCAGTCAATTGCCGAGGTTGGCGAGGACACAGGATCCCAAAGAGAAGCACACGGACCCGCGTCATACCAAACGAACCGGGTGGCAACTAAATATTAGCCAGCCATTTATTTATACGTCACCAAAACACCACAGTACTCGGCCTGAACCTCGACAACAACCTTCGAATACACACACACACATACAGACTATACAGACATAAACAAGCGCACCCCTGTACAAAGATACACCTATACAAAGCCCTAATCCGCCCTCTCATAACATATGCCCCAACAGCCCTAATGCTTGCAGCCAACACAAACAAAACAAAACTCCAACGCATCCAAAACTAAGCTTTGAGATGTTTATACAACACCAGCTGGGACGACCTCATTACGCTTGAGACCCTCCACCTCAGGACCAAGACGCCACCATTAAACATACACTGGAAACACCTGGCCAATAAGCAGATACACAAACTAACCACTTACCACCAACACTACAACACAATCCTCACCAACACAATACTGAGACGCTGGAATGCTCAGAACCTCCTAACCATACCACAACACCCACCACCCGCACCACTATATACATAACTTGCCACTAACCTAATCACTTGCTCAGCCAGCCCACCGGGAACAGCCTCCCCCACTGTCCCCACCCTCTCCATATTGTAAAAAAAAAATCCTCACAATGGCTGGTTAGGACTTCTGGTACCACTGGGACTTGCCTCGACGCTTGGGTAAACATGGTGTTGAATATATTCCCTGAATACATGGCTTGCAGCTGGGTTAAGCCCTGGCACTACTTTCTTCGACTGTGGCGTCTCCTCTCCAGACTTTTTTTCCGTCTGTCCCCACTTTCCGCTCACACTTTATATGTACAATTGATTGATTGATTGATTGATTGATTGATTGATACCAATCAAGGAGACCCATCCCACAAGACAAGTAAAAAACAACCAAATTGAAGCCAAGCGAAACATTGGACCGGGAAGGGACTCGAAAACCCCGAGAAAGAGCATAATCCCGCGAGTCCCATGGAAGGACCAGAACCAACACCATGAAAGGCCTCACTGCAGGTAATCCCACGTCCAACAAACCAGCTAAGGTCGTGCAGGGAAGAAGGGCAGTCGGCAAGAACGGATTCTCACTGCACGATGAGGCGACTGTGGGAGCTGTGCGCCTGTGGTCGCTCAGTACAGGCTAACGTGACAACAACAACACTGTTGCATATTTCTGTGATATGAACTTGTTTGTTATTGACTCATTTTCCCGTTCATTTTCCCTTAATTAATTTATCCTGTGAAAATTTTATGTCAAGAAAAATACATTGATTCCATATTTTGTGACTCATTACTGAGTGTTTTTTTTTATAGCATTTATTTTGGAGTATTTGACTGACTTCAAAATTGTAAAATAATAAGTATTCTTCTACGCTTAAACGTTTCCGTGCACAATCACTTCTACACTGCTCACCTGTCCAAGTTTGTTGTGGTCCAGGTGAAGTTGACGCAGGCTGGCAAGACTTGACAGAACAGATTCTTTTGGGAGGTGGGCGATCTGATTGTGGCGGAGGTCAAGCACCTCCAACCTTGTCAAGTTGGCCGTTACTTCTGGAACCACCGTCAGTAGGTTGTAGGAGAGGTCAAGGTGCACCAAAGTATGTGCATGGTCATCAAATGCTCCCACATTGACCTCTCTAATGCCTGAACTTACAATGGTGACAGTGTCGAGACGAGAGGGCGTGAACAGGGTGTGTTGGGTGAGGGTGGGCAGAACACACTTGTAGTAGGACACCTCCCTCACCACATCCTTCAGCATGCTTCTATCACCAGTGCTGTTGATCAAACTTTCTTATTAGTTTAACAAACATATTTGCACAGGTATGCAATATTCTTGTGTGTAATCTTATGAGTATTCTTGCCCACACATACAAAGACACAGCAAGGCAACAAATTTGTGAATATATACATTGAGATGATGTGGTTAAGGGGGCTTATTACCGGTTTCGTAAAAATTGTTCAATTTGTTTATAAATTTATTTATGAAATGGTTATAGAAAGAGCTGCAACTGGTCCAAGTTTCAGCATCACACCCTAAACAGAAAAGGAGAAATAAAATACACAACGTATTATGCAACGAATTTTCAACATTTTCAAATAATTTCAGGGAACACATGTGTCAACTAAAATCATTTCTATAACACTCAGATATTAAACTAACACATAATAAAGGATTGTATTGATCGGTTTTATAAAAAAAGTGTTTAGTGCAATAATATAATTATTCAAAGTTACCCTTCCAAAAATATGCAATATATGATGTTTATAAATTTTTATAAAATCAACAAATGGACTTTGGACTAAAATGTTTAAATAGGTTTGTAGAAGCATAAACTCTACATATAAGGTGTAATTTGCATGTAAATTGATTAATAAATGAATGCTGAGAAATACCTTGAAGTTGTAAATTACTTTCCAGAGTAAAATAAAGATCCAAGTTCGGCCACCTGTAGCTGAGCTTGACTCCGACAGATTTCGTTCATAATTGGCACCCTTGCAGATAGGCATCCATTGAGCAAGGTGTGCAAGTTTCATGCAAATCCCTTGATAACAAACGAGAAAAAAAAATTGGCCCAAAAAAAAAAAAAAAAAAAAAAAAAAAATTACATATAAATATATTGCACATACATATTACAATTATTACAAGAGTTTGTGCTTCTACAGCACATAGTAGACATTTTAGTTGACACATGTGTTTCCTGAGATTATTTGAGAATGTTGAACATTCGTTGCATAATACGTTGTGTATTTTTTTTCTCCTTTTCTGTTTAGGGTGTGATGCTGAAACTTGGACCAGTTGCAGCCCTTTCTATAACCATTTCATAAAAAAATTTATAAGCAAATTGAACAACTTTTAATTTATACCGATTAGCCCCCTTAAACCATTATTGTGCGGCTTTCGTCATATTGCGTATTAGGGGTCACTTGACTAAAAGACGACCTATGTTATGATTTAAAACACACAAACGCACACATACACACACACACACACACACACACACACACACACACACACACACACACACACACACACACACACACACACACACACACACACACACACACACACACACACATACACACACACATCCTGTGTGTACAGGTTCCTCAGGAACCTGTACATCAGTTGATTGACACTTGAGAAGCGGGACCAAAGAGACAAAGCTCAACCCTCGCAAGCACAATTAGGTGAGTACAATTAGGTCATTAGGTGAGTACACACACACAAACACACAGGTCTCATACACATACAGGTCTGAGGTCTCACTCCTCACTGTAACTCTCTGCTTCCTATTGCTTAGGTACTCCCTTATCCACTGGAGCGCCCTACCAGTTACTCCTGCCTGTTTCTCTAGCTTATGCATCAACCTTTTATGGGGTACTGTGCCAAAGGCTTTCCGACAGTCCAAAAAAATGTAGTCCGCCCATCCTTCTCTTTCTTGCTTAATCTTTGTCACCTGATCGTAGAATTTTATCAATCCTGTAAGGCAAGATTTACCCTCCCTGAACCCATGTTAATGGGTTGTCACGAAGTCCCTTCTCTCCAGATGTGTTACTAGGTTTTTTCTCAATCTTCTTCATCACCTTGCATGGTATACAAGTTAAGGTCACTGGCCACACCCACTGTGCCTCTTGTCTGTTCAGTGCCTCTTGTCTGTCACCCTTTTTGTATATTGGTACTACATTTGCAGTCTTCCATATTTCTGGTAGGTCTCCCGTTTCCAGTGACCTACTATACACTATGGAGAGTGGCAAGCAAAGTGCTCCTGCACACTCTTTCAATACCCATGGTGAGATTCCGTCCGGCCCAACAGCTTTTTTCACATCCAGCTCCAATAGGTGCTTCTTGACCTCATCTCTTGAAATTTCGAACGTTTCCAAGGTCACCTGGTTTGCTGCCACCTCTCCTAGCGCCGTGACTTCTTTCTGTTCTATTGTAAAGACCTCCTGGAACCTTTTGTTGAGTTCTTCACACACCTCTTTGTCATTCTCAGTGTACCTGTCCTCCCCCACACTAAGTTTCATCACCTGTTCCTTCACTGTTGTCTTCCTCCTGATGTGACTGTGTAGTAGCTTTGGTTCGGTCTTGGCTTTATTAGCTATATCATTGTCATACCTTTTCTCAGCTGCTCTTCTCACACTAACATACTCGTTCCTGGTTCTCTGGTATCTCTCTCTACTTTCTGGTGTTCTGTTATTACGGAAGTTCCTCCATGCCCTTTTGTTCAGCTCCTTTGCTTTCATACATTCCTTATTAAACCACGGATTCTTCCTTTGCTTCTCTGTTTTTACATGTCGGGCTGGGACAAACCTGCTTACAGCCTCCTGACCCTTTTGGATGACATTGCCCATCATGTCTTGTACAGACTTGGTTCTGAGTTCTGTGTCCCAATGTATATCCCTTAGGAATTTATTCATTTCCTCATAGTTTCCCTTTCGGTACGCCAGCCCTTTGTTTCCTAGTTCTTTTTTGGGGGTGATAATTCCTAGCTCAACCAGGTACTCAAAGCTCAATACACTATGATCACTCATTCCTAAGGGGGCTTCCAACTTAACTTCCCTTATATCCGACTCATTTAGGGTAAATATCAGATGAAGACAGGCTGGTTCATCACCTCCTCTCATTCTTGTTGGTTCGTTGACGTGTTGACTTAGAACGTTTCTTGTTGCCACATCCAGCAGCTTAGCTCTCCATGTGTCTGGGCCTCCATGTGGGTCTCTGTTCCCGCAATCTATCTTCCCATGGTTGAAGTCTTCCATGATTAGTAGTCTGGATCCGTTCCTGTTACCCACAGAAGCTGCTTTCTCTATTATATTGATGGTGGCCATGTTGTTTCTATCATATTCCTGTCTGGGTCTTCTGTCGTTTGGTGGGGGGTTATATATGACTACTATTATAATTTTCTGTCCTCCAGTTGCCATGGTGCCTGATATGTAGTCACTGAAACCTTCACAGTTCTGAATTACCATCTCTTCAAAACTCCAACCTTCTCTTATTAGCATAGCTACACCACCTCCTCCTCTCCCTTCTCTCTCTTTCCTCACTACATAGTAGTCCTGTGGAAACACTGCGTTTGTTATGATTTTCGTTAGCTTTTTTTCTATGAGCGCTATTATGTCTGGGTTTCTTCTAGTGCCTATTCTCCGAGTTCACTTGTTTTATTTGTATTCCCATCTATGTTAGTGTGTACCTTGGGTACACACTAACATAGATGTGTACCTTGTGTGTACACTTCAAGGGCCTTGAAGTGTACTTTCTTCTATTCATTTTCTTGCCCCCTTCTAGGCGAGCATTCTACTGGTGTGGGAAGCTGTTCCGTGGGTGAGAAGATCTGTGAGGTGGTTTGCAGGGTCTCAGAGGATTTTGGGGTGGGGGGTGGGGGTTCAAGGGAAGAGTGGACAGGTAGGGTGTGGGTTAAGTGTGTGTACTCACCTAGTTGTACTCACCTAGTTGTGTCTGCAGGATCGAGCATTGACTCTTGGATCCCGCCTTTCGAGCATCGGTTGTTTACAGCAATGACTCCTGTCCCATTTCCCTATCATAACTGGTTGTAAAATTATGAATAGTATTTGCTTCCACAACCTGTTCCTGAAGTGCATTCCATTTTCCCACTACTCTCACGCTAAAAGAAAACTTCCTAACATCTCTGTGACTCATCTGAGTTTCAAGCTTCCATCCATGTCCCGTCGTTCTGTTACTATTCCGTGTGAACATTTCGTCTATGTCCACTCTGTCAATCCCTCTGAGTATTTTATACGTTCCTATCATGTCCCCCCTCTCCCTTCTTCTTTCTAGTGTCGTAAGGCACAGTTCCCTCAGGCGCTCCTCATACCCCATCCCTCGTAGCTCTGGGACGAGTCTCGTTGCAAACCTCTGAACCTTTTCCAGTTTCATTAGATTCTTCTTCAGATGGGGACTCCATGATGAGGCGGCATACTCTAAGACTGGCTTCACGTAGGCAGTGTAAAGCGCCCTAAATGCCTCCTTACTTAGGTTTCTGAATGATGTTCTAACTTTTGCCAGTGTAGAGTACGCTGCTGTCGTTATCCTATTTATATGTGCCTCAGGAGAGAGATTAGGTGTTACGTCCACCCCCAGGTCTCTTTCGCGCGTCGTCACAGGTAGGCTGTTTCCCCTTCATTGTGTACTGTCCCTTTGGTCTCCTATCTCCTAGTCCCATTTCCATAACTTTACATTTGCTCGTGTTGAATTCCAGTAGCCATTTCTCTGACCATCTCTGCAACCTGTTCAGGTCCTCTTGGAGGATCCTGCAATCCTCATCTGTCACAACTCTTCTCATCAACTTTGCGTCATCCGCAAACATCGACATGTAGGACTCTACGCCTGTAAACATGTCGTTAACATATACAAGAAATAGAATTGGTCCCAGCACCGATCCTTGTGGTACTCCACTTGTTACTGTTCGCCAGTCCGATTTCTCGCCCCTTACCGTAACTCTTTGGCTCCTTCCTGTTAGGTAGTTCCTTATCCATGCTCGGACCTCATGTGCTGTACTGTATTAAAGGCTTTTTGGCAGTCCAGAAATATACAGTCTGCCCAACCATTTCTGACCTGTCTTATCCTCGTTATTTTATCATAGAATTCCAGAAGGTTTGTTAGGCACGATTTCCCTGTCCAGAACCCATGTTGATGTTTGTTCACAAACCTAATGTTCTCCAGGTGTGCTACCAGTCGTAGCCTAATTATTCTTTCCAGTATTTTACAGGGGATGCTTGTCAGTGATACAGGTCTATAGTTAAGTGCCTCCTCCCTATCACCTTTCTTGAAGATCAACACGACATTTGCCTTCTTCCAGCAACTGGGCAATTCTCCTGACATAAGTGACTCATTAAAGATCATTGCCAGAGGCACGCTGAGGGCCTGCGCTGCTTCTTTTAGTATCCACGGTGATACTTTGTCTGGTCCACATTTTGTCTGGATGCTTTGTGTGTGTGTGTGTGTGTGTGTGTGTGTGTGTGTGTGTGTGTGTGTGTGTGTGTGTGTGTGTGTGTGTGTGTGTGTGTGTGTGTGTGTGTGTAAGTGTGTGTGTACTCACCTAGTTGTACTTACCTAGTTGTGATTGCGGGGGTTGAGCTCTGGCTCTTTGGTCCCGCCTCTCAACTGTCAATCAACTGGTGTACAGATTCCTGAGCCTACTGGGCTCTGTCATATCTACATTTGAAACTGTGTATGGAGTCACTTCCATCACCACATCACTTCCTAATGCATTCCATTTACTAACTTCTCTGACACTGACAAATTCTTTCTCTTGTCTCTGTGGCTCAGCTTCCACCTGTGTCCCCTTGTGCGTGTGCCACCCGTGTTAAATATTCCATCCTTGTCCACCCTTTCAATTCCCATGAGAATTTTGTATGTGGTGATCATGTCTCCCCTACCTCTTCTGTCTTCCAGCGACGTGAGGTGCAGTTCACGTAGTCTGTCCTCATAACTCATGCCTCTTAGTTCTGGGACTAGCCTAGTGGCTTACCTCTGAACGTTTTCCAGCTTCGTCTTGTGCTTGACTAAATACGGACTCCATGCTGGAGCTGCATACTCAAGGATTGGTCTTACATATGTGGTATTCAAGGTTCTGAAGGATTCCTTACACAGGTTTCTGAAAGCAGTTCTGATGTTAGCCAGCCTCGCATAGGCCGCTGATGTTATTCTTTTGACGTGGGCTTCAGGAGACAGGTTTGGCGTGATATCAACTCCTAGATCTTTCTCTCTGTCCGTTTCGTGAAGGACTTCATCTCCCATTCGGTATCCAGTGACTGGCCTCCTAGTTCCTCCTCCTAGTTTCATTACCTTACATTTACTTGGGTTGAACTTTAGTACCCATTTGTCGGACCATTCCTTCAGTTTGTCAAGGTCATCTTGTAGCCTCATACTATCCTCCTCTGTCCTGATCCTCCTCATAATTTTTGCGTCATCAGCAAACATCGAGAGGAACGAGTCAATTCCTTCTGGAAGATCATTTACGTATATCAGAAACAGTATAGGTCCAAGGACTGATCCCTGTGGGATTCCACTGGTGACTCCCCTCAAATCCGAGACCTCACCTCTCACGGTGACTCGCTGTGTACTGTTGCTTAGGTACTCTCTTATCCAGTGAAGTACCTTTCCTTTCACTCCTGCCTGCATCTCCAGTTTGTGCACTAGTCTCTTATGTGGTACTGTGTCAAAAGCTTTCTGGCAGTCCAGAAATATGCAGTCTGCCCAGCCCTCTCTCTCATGCCTGATTTTAGTTGCCTGGTCATAGTACTCAATTAATCCTGTTAGGCATGATTTGCCATCTCTGAACCCGTGTTGATGTTGTGTTACAAAGTTCTTTTGCTCCAGATGTTCTACTAGTTTTTTTTGCACAATCTTTTCGATCATCTTGCATGGAATGCAAGATAGGGACACTGGCCTGTAGTTCAGTGCCTCCTGTCTATCACCCTTCTTGTTTATTGGGACTACATTGGCCGTCTTCCAAACTTTTGGCAGTTCGCCTGTTACTAGTGACTTGTTGTACACGATGGAGAGTGGTAGGCTCAGAGCCTCTGCTCCTTCCTTAAGGATCCCTGGTGAGATTCCATCTGGGCCTATAGCCTTTGACACGTCCAAATCTAGCAGATGCTTCCTCACCTCCCCACTGGTAATCACAAACTCCTCTAGTGGTGTCTGGGTTGGTGTTCCCTCCCTTATCTCTGGGACTTCTCCTTGCTCTGAGGTGAAATCTTCCTGGAATTTCTTATTGAGTTCTTCGCACACTTCCTTGTCGTTTGTAGTGAATCTGTCTGCCAGTATCCTCAGTTTCATTACCTGTTCCTTCACTGTTGTTTTCCTCCTGATGTGGCTATGCAGCAGTTTGGGTTGAGTCTTTGCCTTGCTCGCTATGTCATTTTCATACTGCCTCTCTACCTCTCTTCTCATCCTGACGTATTCATTCCTGGCGCTCTGGTATCTTTCTGTGCTCTCTAGTGATCTGTTGTTTCTATAGTTTCTCCATGCCCTTTTACTTAGCTGCTTTGCTAGCTTACAACTCTGATTAAACTATGGATTTCTCATATCCATTTCATTTTTTTCATTTTGGACTGGTATGAACTTGTCTCCTTACTCTTCTGAGTGATGTTGTCCATCATGTCTTAAACTGTCTTTTCTCTGAGCTCTGTTTCCCAAGCTATATCAGTTAGGAATTTTCTCATCTCTTCATAGTTTTCCTTCCTGAATGCTGGCCTCTTGCTTTCTGGTCCCTTCCTTGAGTACATTAACCCTTCTTCGACCAGATATTCAAACAACAGTACACTGTGATCACTCATACCCACAGGGGCTTCAAGACCGATTTCCCTTATGTGTGAATCGTTCAGAGTGAACACTAGGTCGAGTCTTGATGGTTCATCATTGCCTCTCATTCTCGTGGGACCCTTAACATGCTGACTTAAAAAAATTCTAGTCGTCACCTCCAGCAGTTTCGCTCTCCATGTTTCCTCACCTTTATGTGGTTCCTTGTTTTCCCAGTCTATCCTTCCATGATTAAAGTCCCCCATGATGAGCAGATGGGATCGGTTTCTACAGGCAGCAGCGGCTGCCATCTCAATGATAGTGTTAACTGCCATGTTGTTTCTGCCATACTCTTGCCTGGGTCTTCTTTCATTTGGTGGTGGGTTATATATCACTGCTACTGCTACTCTTGGTCCTCCCATCGTCATGGTGCCTGTTGTGAAGTCTCTGAACCCTTCGCAGCCCGGAATAACCATCTCCTAAAAACTCCATTCCTTTCTCATCAGTAGAGCCACTCTGCCTCCTCCCCTTCCTTCCCTCTCTTTTCTTATTACAGTGTAGTCCTGGGGAAACACCGCATTCGTTATGATTCCTGAGAGTTTGGTTTCTGTGAGTCCAATTACATCTGGGTTTACTACTTGTGTTCTTTCCCTAAGTTCACTAGCCTTGTTTGTAATTCCATCTATGTTCGAGTACATGACGTTGAAGCTGACTCTCTTCTGTCCATTCTCAGTTTCTGTTGATTCCACTGGAGTTGGGGATCAAGGGATGTCTGGAATGGGTGAGCCTAGGAAGGAGTACTTGTGGGGTTTGGGGTGTGAGGGGGCTGGGAAGATCTGGAACAGGGGGCTAGGGGGGTCTGACATGGTGCGGCTGAGGGGGTCCAGGGTTGGGGGTTAGTTGGGGCATGGGATGGGGGAGCTGGAGGGGCATGTGGTGGGAGGTCATGGGTTGGGGTATGCAGGGTAGACTGGGGAGGGTTGACAGGGAGGTCAGGGGTTGGGAAGGGGAGGGGTGCCCGGGGAGGAGGCCAGGTGGGAGGGGGGGTGGGGTAGGAAGGAGAGCTTGGGGTGGGGACTCCTAGCATTTTAAAAGCACTACAATCACCTTCTGTGGATGATTGTTCAAAAATCCCTGAACTATATGTTTAACAAATCTCTAACCCTGTCCATGGAGGACAGAAGAAAATGTATATATGCTAGTTAGTATTGTTAATGTGTGGCCACGTCTGTGGTAGAAAATAATAAAAAAAGAAAAAAAATACCCCTGAGGATTTTGTAGGTAGTGATCATGTCTCCCCTTACTCTTCTGTCTTCCAGTGTCGTAAGGTACATTTCTCGCAGCCTTTCCTTGTAACTCATACCTCTTATTTCTAGGACTAGTCTCGCAACAGTGACTCGTTGTCTTCTGTTGCTTAGGTACTCACTTATCCAATGGAGTACCTTCCATTTCACTACAGCCTGCATCTCTAGCTTTTTCACTAGTCTCTTGTGTCGTACTGTATCAAAGGCATTCTGGCAATCCAAAAATACGCAGTCTGCCAATCCCTCTCTTTCTTGCCTGATTTTTTGTTGCCTGGTCGTAGAATTCAAATAACCCTGTGAGGCAGGACTTGCCATCCCTGAACTCATGTTGATGCTTTGTTACAAAGTTCCTTCGCTCCAGATGTTCCACTAGCTTTCTTCGCACAATCTTCTCCATCAGCTTGCATTGTATGCAGGTTAGGGACACTGGCCTGTAGTTCAGTGCCTCCTGTCTATCCCCTTTCTTGTGTATCGGGACTAAATTAGCTGATTTCCAAATTTCTGTCAATTCCCCTCATGTCAGTGATTTGATATACACTATGGAGAGTGGTAAGCACAGTGCTTCTGCTCCTTCCTTTAGTATCCAAGGGGAGATTCCATCTGGGCTTATAGCCTTTGTCACATCCAACTCTAGAAACAACTTCCTTACTTCCCCACTGGTAATCTCAAACTCTTTCAGTGGTTTCTGGTTAACTATTCCCTCTCTTATCTCTGGGATTTCTCCTTGCTCTATGGTGAAAATTTGGAATTTCTTATTCAGTTCCTCACACACTTCCTTGTCGTTTGTAGTGAATCCTTCTGTGACTGTGCAGCAATTTAGGTTGAGTTTTTGCCTATCTCGCGATGTCATTTTCGTTTTGTCTTTCTGCCTCTCTTCTCATCCTGACATATTCATTCCTGGCACTCTGGAATCTTTCTCTGCTCTGTGTGTGTGTATGTTTGTATGTGTGTATATGTGTATATGTGTGTATATGTGTATATGTGTGTATATGTGTATATGTGTGTATATGTATATATATATATATATATATATATATATATATATATATATATATATATATATATATATATATATATATATATATATATATATATATATATATATATATATATGCGAACAAGCCTGAATGGTCCCCAGGACAATATGCAATATACATATTGACTAGGGTCAATCACTGGGGTGTGAGTTTTCAGTTATATATATATATATATATAGAGAGAGAGATCTATATATAGAGCTTCAAGAGATCCATAGCCTTTAGGCATTTGTCTTGTATGTTTTGTAACCTTTAAATACACAATAAAGGAAAAAAAAAAAAGGGAAGGGGGTGGTAGGAGAAAAGCACACAGAAACTGTATTGGAGGGGACCTACATTCCCTCCAATGCGTTATGTGTGGTTTCCTCCGAGGCTATGGGTCCCCCTTCTTCCAGCCAGAGGTGGTACTCCCGTATCTTTAAAAAAAAAATATATATATATATATATATATATATATATATATATATATATATATATATATATATATATATATGTATGTATGTATGTATGTATGTATGTATGTATGTATGTATGTATGTATGTATGTATGTATGTATGTATGTATGTATGTATGTATGTATGTATGTGTATAAAGTATATGTGGAAGTTGGTCAGAATTACATTTCACCTTTATAAAATGCACCTTATTGACACTATGTAAAATACACATCGAACTCCTTATGTAGGGCAGACGTAACTCTGTGTATCTATGTAGTTATGTCTGTAGGTTAGATTAGCATTTTAAAACCATTACAATCTCCTGTGGTTGACTGTTCAATAAATCACTCAACTATATGTGTAACACATCTCTCACCCTGTCCATGGAGGACAGAAGAAAATGTATATATGTTGGTTAGCGTTGTAAATGTGTGGCCACGTCTGTGGTAGAAAAAAAAGTCCGAATGGCCCGGATTCGAACCCCTGCAGAGGCAGAAACAAATGGGCAGAGTTTCTTTCACCCTGGGGCCTCTTTTCACCTAGCAGTAAATAGGAGTTAGACAGCTGTTACAGGTTACTTCCTGGGTGTGTGTGAGTGTGTGTGAGTGTGTGTGTGTGTATGTGTGTGTGTGCGTGTGTAAGATAAATATATGTAGCAAACATAATAGGGGAAAAAAATTGCTTAGAAAGACGGGGTCCAAGAGCTAGTAGCTCGATTCTGCAGATTTACAAATAGTAAATTCACACACATAGCGATTTGACAGAGGAGAACAATAGGCTTGTAGAGGACCCCATTACCATCTTATGGGTGGAAGTTGACCCCCATACTCATCCTGTGGGTGGTAGTGGACCATATAATTCACCATACCATAAATATACCCATCCTGTGAGCGGTAGTGGACACCATACCCATCCTGTGGGTAGCAGTGGACCCCATACCCCATCCTGTGGGTAGAACTGGACCCAATGCATGCCCATTCTGAGGATGGTAGTGTAGTGTACCTTACATATACGTTTTCTATTACACATTGTTCGATCCATTTTCTTTAACTAGAAAATAGCATATTCTATCGTATATATCTAAATTTAGCGCCAATTAAAATATCTTCAGATAATAATTCATAGAATAATTATTATAATTTACTGATATAGTTATCAGTAAATTATTTATAATTATTTTTATTATAATTATTTTATTATTATAATTATTATATTTCCAAGATTTCTCAAAACTAAACAATGAGCCTTCAGTGGGATGAATGAGATTGTAACGGTTCTATTGTTACGTAAAGTATGGTGACAAATAAACACAGACACTAAGATACTATATATATATTTGGTCCAATATACAGAAGTACACAGGTGATACTTTGGTGTGAGTTGAGCGCACTGAGCGTCGGTACAGTATCTCGCAAGTGTCTGCTCTAGACCACACTTGAAAGTAGACTCTGGTTTAATGTTTGCTATTCTGCTGCTTATATGCCCGGGCAACACCTCACCGTGTTGCCCGGGCAACGCCTCACCTCATTCATCTCCAAAGGTTGACAGGAATATTAACACTATATTTGGAGCGAGAATATTATTGGGATAATCTACTCGCTACAAGATTGATGATATTCGAACAGAATGGACAATAGTACGAAAACTTCACACAAGAAGTGGGAATACAATAATATACAAATACATACAATAATTATTTTAAAATACAAATACATACAATAATTATTTTATAATACAAATACATACAAAATTTATTTTATAATACAAATACATATACAATTATCATTAAAATTGGAGCAAACGGACTATTCTGTTGGCCACGGCTATGGGACAGGTACTATGGGACGGGTACTATGGGACGGGTACTATGGGACGGGTACTATGGGACGGGTACTATGGGACGGGTACTATGGGACAGGTACTATGGGACAGGTACTATGGGACAGGTACTATGGGACGGGTACTATGGGACGGGTACTATGGGACGGGTACTATGGGACGGGTACTATGGGACGGGTACTATGGGACGGGTACTATGGGACAGGTACTATGGGACGGGTACTATGGGACGGGTACTATGGGACGGGTACTATGGGACGGGTACTATGGGACGGGTACTATGGGACGGGTACTATGGGACGGGTACTATGGGACGGGTACTATGGGACGGGTACTATGGGACAGGTACTATGGGACGGGGGACGGGAACTATGGGACGGTACTACTATGGGACGGGTACTATGGGACGGGTACTATGGGACGGGTACTATGGGACGGGTACTATGGGACGGGTACTATGGGACGGGTACTATGGGACGTACTATGGGACGGGTACTATGGGACTATGGGTACTATGGGACGGGTACTATGGGACGGGTACTATGGGACAGGTACTATGGGACGGGTACTATTGGACGGGTACTATGGGACGAGTACTATGGGACGGGTACTATGGGACGGGTACTATGGGACAGGTACTATGGGACGGGTACTATGGGACGGGTACTATGGGACGGGTACTATGGGACGGGTACTATGGGACGGGTACTATGGGACGGGTACTATGGGACGGGTACTATGGGACGGGTACTATGGGACGGGTACTATGGGACGGGTACTATGGGACGGGTACTATGGGACGGGTACTATGGGACGGGTACTATGGGACGGGTACTATGGGACGGGTACTATGGGACGGGTACTAAGGGACGGGTACTATGGGACGGGTACTATGGGACGGGTACTATGGGACGGGTACTATGGGACGGGTACTATGGGACGGGTACTATGGGACGGGTACTATGGGACGGGTACTATGGGACAGGTACTACTATGGGACGGGTACTATGGGGGGGACGGGTACTATGGGACGGGTACTATGGGACGGGTACTATGGGACGGGTACGGGACGGGTACTATGGGACGGGACGGGTACTATGGGACGGTACTATGGGACGGGTACTATGGGACGGGTACTATGGCATGGGGACGGGTACTATGGGACGGGTACTATGGGACGGGTACTATGGGACGGGTACTATGGGACAGGTAATATGGGGCGGGTACTATGGCATCTGAGGACGGGTACTATGGGACAGGTACTATGGGACGGGTACTATGGCATCTGAGGACGGGTACTATGGGACAGGTACTATGGGACGGGTACTATGGGACGGGTACTATGGGATGGGCACTATGACATCTGAGGACGGGTACTATGGGACAGGTACTATGGGACGGGTACTATGGGACAGGTACTATGGGACGGGCACTATGGCATCTGAGGACGGGTACTATGGGACAGGTACTATGGGACGGGTACTATGGGACGGGTACTATGGGACGGGTACTATGGAACAGGTACTATGGGACGGGTACTATGGGACGGGTACTAAGGGACGGGTACTATGGGACGGGTACTATGGGACGGGTACTATGGGACAGGTACTATGGGACGGGTACTATGGGACAGGTACTATGGGACGGGTACTATGGCATCTGAGGACGGGTACTATGGGACGGGTACTATGGGACGGGTACTATGGGACGGGTACTATGGCATCTGAGGACGGGTACTATGGGACGGGTACTAAGGGACGGGTACTATGGGACGGGTACTATGGGACGGGTACTAAGGGACGGGTACTATGGGACGGGTACTATGGGACGGGTACTAACTATGGGGGTACTATGGGACGGGTACTATGGGACAGGTACTATGGGACGGGTACTATGGGACAGGTACTATGGGACGGGTACTATGGGACTGAGGACGGGTACTATGGGACGGGTACTATGACGGGTACTATGGGACGGGTACTAAGGGACGGGTACGGGTACTATGGGACGGGTACTAACGGGTACTATGGGACGGGTACTACTGGGACGGGTACTATGGGACGGGTACTATGGGACGGGTACTATGGGACGGGTACTATGGGACGGGTACTATGGGACGGGTACTATGGGACGGGTACTATGGGACGGGTACTATGGGACGGACGGGTACTATGGGACGGGTGGGACGGGTACTATGGGACGGGTACTATGGGACGGGTACTATGGGACGGGTACTATGGGACGGGTACGGACGTACTATGGGGGTACTATGGGTACTATGGGACGGGTACTATGGGACGGGTACTATGGGACGGGTACTATGGGACGGGTACTATGGGACGGGTACTATGGGACGGGTACTATGGGACGGGTACTATGGGACGGGTACTATGGGACGGGTACTATGGGACGGGTACTATGGGACGGGTACTATGGGACGGGTACTATGGGACGGGTACTATGGGACGGGTACTAAGGGACGGGTACTATGGGACGGGTACTATGGGACGGGTACTAAGGGACGGGTACTATGGGACGGGTACTAAGGGACGGGTACTATGGGACGGGTACTATGGGACGGGTACTAAGGGACGGGTACTATGGGACGGGTACTATGGGACGGGTACTATGGGACGGGTACTATGGGACGGGTACTATGGGACGGGTACTATGGGACGGGTACTATGGGACGGGTACTATGGGACGGGTACTATGGGACGGGTACTATGGGACGGGTACTAGGGACGGGTACTATGGGACGGGTACTATGGGACGGGTACTATGGGACGGGTACTATGGGACGGGTACTATGGGACGGGTACTATGGGACGGGTACTATGGGACGGGTACTATGGCATCTGAGGACGGGTACTATGGGACGGGTACTATGGGACGGGTACTATGGGACGGGTACTATGGGACGGGTACTATGGGACGGGTACTAAGGGACGGGTACTATGGGACGGGTACTATGGGACGGGTACTATGGGACGGGTACTATGGGACGGGTACTATGGGACGGGTACTATGGGACGGGTACTATGGGACGGGTACTATGGGACGGGTACTATGGGACGGGTACTATGGGACGGGTACTATGGGACGGGTACTATGGGACGGGTACTATGGGACGGGTACTATGGGACGGGTACTATGGGACGGGTACTATGGGACGGGTACTATGGGACGGGTACTATGGGACGGGTACTATGGGACGGGTACTATGGGACGGGTACTATGGGACGGGTACTATGGGACGGGTACTATGGGACGGGTACTATGGGACGGGTACTATGGGACGGGTACTATGGGACGGGTACTATGGGTACTAAGGGACGGGTACTAAGGGACGGGTACTATGGGACGGGTACTATGGGACGGGTACTATGGGACGGGTACTAAGGGACGGGTACTATGGGACGGGTACTAAGGGACGGGTACTAAGGGACGGGTACTATGGGACGGGTACTAAGGGACGGGTACTATGGGACGGGTACTATGGGACGGGTACTAAGGGACGGGGACGGGTACTATGGGACGGGTACTATGGGACGGGTACTAAGGGACGGGTACTATGGGACGGGTACTATGGGACGGGTACTATGGGACGGGTACTAAGGGACGGGTACTATGGGACGGGTACTATGGGACGGGTACTAAGGGACGGGTACTATGGGACGGGTACTATGGCACCTGAGGACGGGTACTATGGCACCTGAGGACGGGTACTATGGGACGGGTACTATGGCACCTGAGGACGGGTACTATGGGACGGGTACTATGGCACTGAGGACGGGTACTATGGCACCTGAGGACGGGTGGGACGGGTACTATGGCACCTGAGGACGGGTACTATGGGACGAGGACGGGTACTATGGCACCTGAGGACGGGTACTATGGGACGGGCACCTGAGGACGGGTACTATGGGACGTACTATGGCACCTGAGGACGGGTACTATGGGACGTACTATGGCACCTGAGGACGGGTACTATGGGACGTACTATGGCACCTGAGGACGGGTACTATGGGACGTACTATGGCACCTGAGGACGGGTACTATGGGACGTACTATGGCACCTGAGGACGGGTACTATGGGACGTACTATGGCACCTGAGGGTACGGGTACTATGGCACCTGGACGGGTACTATGGCACCTGAGGACGGGTACTATGGGACGTACTATGGCACCTGAGGACGGGTACTATGGGACGGGTACTATGGCACCTGAGGACGGGTACTATGGGACGTACTATGGCACCTGAGGACGGGTACTATGGCGTACTATGGCACCTGAGGACGGGTACTATGGGACGGGTACTATGGCACCTGAGGACGGGTACTATGGCACCTGAGGACGGGTACTATGGGACGGGTACTATGGCACCTGAGGACGGGTACTATGGGACGTACTATGGCACCTGAGGACGGGTACTATGGGACGTACTATGGCACCTGAGGACGGGTACTATGGGACGTACTATGGCACCTGAGGACGGGTACTATGGGACGGGTACTATGGCACCTGAGGACGGGTACTATGGGAAGTACTATGGCACCTGAGGACGGGTACTATGGGACGTACTATGGCACCTGAGGACGGGTACTATGGCACCTGAGGACGGGTACTATGGGACGGGTACTATGGCACCTGAGGACGGGTACTATGGGACGTACTATGGCACCTGAGGACGGGTACTATGGCACCTGAGGACGGGTACTATGGGACGTACTATGGCACCTGAGGACGGGTACTATGGCACCTGAGGACGGGTACTATGGGACGTACTATGGCACCTGAGGACGGGTACTATGGCACCTGAGGACGGTACTATGGGACGTACTATGGCACCTGAGGACGGGTACTATGGCACCTGAGGACGGGTACTATGGCACCTGAGGACGGGTACTATGGGACGTACTATGGCACCTGAGGACGGGTACTATGGCACCTGAGGACAGGTACTATGGGACGTACTATGGCACCTGAGGACGGGTACTATGGGACGTACTATGGCACCTGAGGACGGGTACTATGGCACCTGAGGACGGGTACTATGGGACGTACTATGGCACCTGAGGACGGGTACTATGGCACCTGAGGACGGGTACTATGGCACCTGAGGACGGGTACTATGGGACGTACTATGGCACCTGAGGACGGGTACTATGGCACCTGAGGACGGGTACTATGGCACCTGAGGACGGGTACTATGGGACGTACTATGGCACCTGAGGACGGGTACTATGGGACGTACTATGGCACCTGAGGACGGGTACTATGGGACGTACTATGGCACCTGAGGACGGGTACTATGGGACGTACTATGGCACCTGAGGACGGGTACTATGGGACGTACTATGGCACCTGAGGACGGGTACTATGGGACGTACTATGGCACCTGAGGACGGGTACTATGGGACGTACTATGGCACCTGAGGACGGGTACTATGGGACGTACTATGGCACCTGAGGACGGGTACTATGGCACCTGAGGACGGGTACTATGGGACGTACTATGGCACCTGAGGACGGGTACTATGGGACGTACTATGGCACCTGAGGACGGGTACTATGGGACGTACTATGGCACCTGAGGAAGGGTTGGTGCCTGGTGATGGGTAATAACTGTAAGTCTACCACTGGGGAACTATGAACAGTGGCAGCATAGGCACTATACGCACTATAGTACATATACAATGTTACAGTGAGGACAGGTTGGATTGACAGTTGAGAGACGGGTCCAAAATGCCAAACATCAACCACCACCATCACAACTAAATGTGTACAAAAACACACCCACCCACACACACTCACACACACACACACACACACACACACACACACACACACACACACACACACACACACACACACACACACACACACACACACACACACACACACACACACACACACACACACACACACACACACACACACACACACACACACACACACACACACACACACACACACACACACACACACACACACACACACACACACACACACACACACACACACACACACACACACACACACACACACACACACACACACACACACACACACACACACACACACACACACACACACACACACACACACACACACACACACACACACACACACACACACACACACACACACACACACACACACACACACACACACACACACACACACACACACACACACACACACACACACACACACACACACACACACACACACACACACACACACACACACACACACACACACACACACACACACACACACACACACACACACACACACACACACACACACACACACACACACACACACACACACACACACACACACACACACACACACACACACACACACACACACACACACACACACACACACACACACACACACACACACACACACACACACACACACACAGTCATAAATAAATAGATAAAATAGGTAGATAAAGACAGTCTATTTAACACAAGGGGAACACGCACAAGGGGACACAGGTGGAAACTGAGTGCCCAAATGAGCCACAGAGATATTAGAAAGAACTTTTTTAGTGTCAGAGTGGTTGACAAATGGAATGCATTAGGGGGTGATGTGGTGGAGGCTCACTCCATACACAGTTTCAAGTGTAGATATGACAGAGCCCGATAGGCTCAGGAATCTGTACACCTGTTGATTGACGGTTGAGAGGCGGGACCAAAGAGCCAGAGCTCAACCCCCGCAAACACAACTAGGTGAGTACAACTAGGTGAGTACACACACATGATAACAAACGTAGTGTTCCCACAGGACTATTATGTTATGAGGAAAGAGAGGGAAGGAAGAGGTGGGGGTGGTGTAGCTCTGCTGGTAAGAAAAGGCTGGGATTTTGTGGAGTTGGACATTCAGGGCTTTGAAGGTTTCAGTGACTACATAGCAGGTACCATAACAAATGGAGGGAACAAAATTATAGTCGTAGTCATATATAATCCACCACCAAATGACAGAAGACCTAGAGAGGAATATGATAGAAACAACATGGCCACCATTAACATAATAGAAAGAGCAGCTTCTGTTGCTAGCAGGAATGAATCTGGACTACTAATTATGGGAGACTTCAACCATGGGAAGATAGATTGGGAGAACAGAGACCTGCATTGAGGACCAGAAACATGGAGAGCTAAGCTGCTGGACGTGGCAACAAGAAACTTTCTAAGCCAGCACATCAAGGAACCAACAAGAATGAGAGGAGAAGATGAACCAGCAAGGCTTGATTTGATATTTACCCAAAATGAATGGGATATAAGGGAAGTTAAGATGGAAGCGCCCTTGGGAATGAGTGACCACAGTGTATCGAACTTTGAGTACCTGGTAGAGCTAGGAATTATCTCCCCCAGAAAAGAACTAGGAATCAAAAGGCTGGCATACCGAAACGGGAATTATGAACAGATGCGAAGTTTCCTAAGTGAAATACCTTGGGACAGAGACCTCAGAGATAAGTCTGTACAGGGTATGATGGACTATGTTACCCAAAAGTGTCAGGAGGCAGTAAACAGGTTCATCCCGGCCCAGAGGGAAAAATCCGAGAAGCAAAACAAGAATCCATGGTATAATAGGGCATGTATGGAAGCGAAGAAACTGAACAAAAGGGCGTGGAGGAACTTCCGGAATAACAGAACACCAGAAAGCAGAGAGGGATACCAGAGAACCAGGAATGAGTACGTCAGGGTGAGAAGAGAAGCAGAAAAAAGTTTTGAAAATGATATAGCAAACAAAGCCAAGACCGAACCAAAGCTACTCCACAGTCACATCAGAAGGAAAACAACAGTGAAAGAACAGGTAATGAAACTTAGAACAGGCGAGGACAGGTATACAGAGAATGACAAAGAGGTGTGTGAAGAACTTAACAAGAGGTTCCAAGAGGTCTTCACAATAGAACAAGATGAGGTCACTGTGCTAGGAGAAAGGGAAGTAAACCAGGCGGCCTTGGAAGAGTTCGAAATTACGAGAGAGAAAGTCAAGAGACACCTGCTGGATCTGGATGTTAGAAAGGCTGTTGGTCCAGATGGGATCTCACCATGGGTACTGAAAGAGTGTGCAGAGGCACTTTGCTTGCCACTCTCCATAGTGTATAGTAGGTCACTGGAGACGGGAGACCTACCAGAAATATGGAAGACGGCGAATGTGGTCCCAATATACAAAAAGGGCGACAGACAAGAGGCACTGAACTACAGGCCAGTGTCCTTGACTTGTATACCATGCAAGGTGATGGAGAAGAACGTGAGAAAAAACCTGGTAACACATCTGGAGAGAAGAGACTTCGTGACAAATCGCCAACATGGGTTCAGGGAGGGTAAATCTTGCCTGACAGGCTTAATAGAATTCTACGATCAGGTGACAAAGATTAAGCAAGAAAGAGAGAGCTGGGCGGACTGCATTTTCTTGGATTGTCGGAAAGCCTTTGACACAGTACCGCATAAGAGGCTGGTACATAAGCTGGAGAGACAGGCAGGTGTAGCTGGTAAGGTGCTCCAGTGGATAAGGGAGTACCTAAGCAATAGGAATCAGAGAGTTACTGTGAGGGGTGAGACCTTCGATTGGCGTGAAGTCACCAGTGGAGTCCCACAGGGCTCTGTACTCGGTCCTATCTTGTTTCTGATATATGTAAATGATCTCCCGGAGGGTATCGATTCATTTCTCTCAATGTTTGCGGACGATACCAAAATTATGAGAAAGATTAAAACAGAAGAGGACTGTTTGAGGCTTCAAGAAGACCTAGACAAGCTGAAGGAATGGTCGAACAAATGGTTGTTAGAGTTTAACCCAACCAAATGTAATGTAATGAAGATAGGTGTAGGGAGCAGGAGGCCAGATACAAGGCATCATCTGGGAGAGGAAATTCTTCAGGAGTCAGAGGAAGAAATAGACTTGGGGGGTTGATATCACGCCAGAGCTGTCTCCTGCAGCACATATCTAGAGGATAACATCAGCGGCATATGCCCGGCTGGCCAACATACGAACGGCATTCAGAAACTTGTGTAAAGAATCATTCAGAACATTGTATACCACATATGTCAGACCAATCCTGGAGTATGCAGCCCCAGCATGGAGTCCATATCTAGTCAAGGACAAGACTAAACTGGAAAAGGTTCAAAGGTTTGCCGCCAGACTAGTACCCGAGCTGAGAGGTATGAGCTACGAGGAGAGACTACGTGAATTAAACCTCACTTCGCTGGAAGACAGAAGAGTTAGGGGGGACATGATCACCACATTCAAGATTCTGAAGGGAATTGATAGGGTAGATAAAGGCAGGCTATTTAACACAAAGGGCACACACACAAGGGGACACAGGTGGAAACTGAGTGCCCAAATGAGCCACAGAGATATTAGAAAGAACTTTTTAAGTGTCAGAGTAGTTGACAAATGAAATGCATTAGGCAGTGATGTGGTGGAGGCTGACTCCATACACAGTTTCAAATGCAGATATGATAGAGCCCAATAGGCTCAGGAACCTGTACACCTGTTGATTGACGGTTGAGAGGCGAGACCAAAGAGCCAGAGCTCAACCCCCCGCAAGCACAATTAGGTGAGTACAATTAGGTGAGTACAAACACACACACAGGGGGGACATGATCACCACATTCAAGATCCTCAAGGGAATCGACAGGGTTGATAAAGACAGGCTGTTTAACACAAGGGGAACACGCACTAGGGGACACAGGTGGAAACTGAGTGCCCAAATGAGCCACAGAGATATTAGAAAGAACTTTTTTAGTGTCAGAGTGGTTGACAAATGGAATGCATTAGGAAGTGATGTGGTGGAGGCTGACTCCATATACAGTTTCAAGTGTAGATATGATAGAGCCCAATAGGCTCAGGAACCTGTACACCTGTCGATTGACAGTTGAGAGGCGGGACCAAAGAGCCAGAGCTCAACCCCCGCAAGCACAACTAGGTGAGTACAACTAGGTGAGTACACAGACAGACAGTGGGCCAATCCTGTGGGTGGGAAAGTGGGACAGTGGATGGGAAACAGAGCTCAGAGGAAACACGGTTCAAGACATGATGGACTACATCACACAGAAGTATAAGGAGACAGCAGACAAGTACGTCCCAGTTCTAAAGGAAAAAAAATGGAATGCAGATGAGAAACCCATAGTTTAATCAGAGGTGCAAGCTAGCAAAGCAGCTAAGTAAAGGGCATGGAGAAACTATAGAAGCAACAGAACACTAGAGAGCAGAGAAAGATACCAGAGCGCCAGGAATGAATACGTCAGGATGAGAAGAGAGGTAGAGAGGCAATATGAAAATGACATAGCGAGCAAGGCAAAGACTTAACCCAAACTGCTGCATAGCCACATCAGGAGGAAAACAACAGTGAAGGAACAGGTAATGAAACTGAGGATACGGGCAGACAGATTCACTACAAACAACAAGGAAGTGTGCGAAGAACTCAATAAGAAATTCCAGGAAGATTTCACCTCAGAGCAAGGAGACCAGAAATAAGGGAGGGAACACCAACCCAGACACCACTAGAGGAGTTTGTGATTACCAGTGGGGAGGTGAGGAAGCATCTGCTAGATTTGGAGGTGACAAAGGCTATAGGCCCGGATGAATTCACACCATGGATCCTTAAGGAAGGAGCAGAGGCTCTGTGCCTACCACTCTCCATCGTGTACAACAAGTCACTGGTAACAGGCGAACTGCCAAAAATTTGGAAGACGGCCAATGTAGTCCCAATATACAAGAAGGGTGATAGACAGGAGGCACTGAACTACAGGCCAGTGTCCCTATCTTGCATTCCATGCAAGATGATCGAAAAGATTGTGCAAAAAAAACTAGTAGAACATCTGGAGCAAAAGAACTTTGTAACACAACATCAACACGGGTTCAGAGATGGCAAATCATGCCTAACAGGATTAATTGAGTACTATGACCAGGCAACTAAAATCAGGCATGAGAGAGAGGGCTGGGCAGACTGCATATTTCTGGACTGCCAGAAAGCTTTTGACACAGTACCACATAAGAGACTAGTGCACAAACTGGAGATGCAGGCAGGAGTGAAAGGGAAGGTACTCCACTGGATAAGGGAGTACTTAAGCAACAGGACACAGCTAGACATTGTGAGAGGTGAGGTCTCGGAGTGGAGGGGAGTCACCAGTGGAGTCCCGCAGGGATCAGTCCTTGGACCTATACTGTTTCTGATATACGTAAATGATCTTCCAGAATGAATTGACTCGTTCCTCTCGATGTTTGCTGATGACGCAAAAATTATGAACAGGATCAGGACAGAGGAGGATAGTATGAGGCTACAAGATGACCTAGACAAACTGAATGAATGGTCCGACAAATGGCTACTAAAGTTCAACCCAAGTAAATGTAAGGTAATGAAACTAGGAGGAGGCACTAGGAGGCCAGTCACTGGATACCGAATTGGAGATGAAGTCCTTCACGAAACGGACAGAGAGAAAGATCCAGGAGTTGATATCACGCCAAACCTGTCTCCTGAAGCCCACATCAAAAGAATAACATCAGCGCCCAATGCGAGATTGCCTAACATCAGAACTGCTTTCAGGAACCTGTGTAAGGAATCCTTCAGAACCTTGTATACCACATATGTAAGGCCAATCCTATAGTATGCGGCCCCAGCATGAAGCCCGTATCTAGTCAAGCACAAGACGAAGCTGGAAAAGTTCAGAGGTATACCACTAGGTTAGTCCCAGATCTAAGAGGCATGAGTTATGAGGACAGACTACGTGAACTGCACCTCACGTAGCTGGAAGACAGAAGAGCTAGGGGAGACATGATCACCACATACAAAATTCTCAGGGGAATTGACAGGGTGGACAAGGATGGATTATTTAACACGGGTGGCACACGCACAAGGGGACACAGGTGGAAGCTGAGTACCCAAATGAGCCACAGAGACATTAGAAAGAACTTTTTCAGTGTCAGAATAGTTAGTAAATGCAATGCACTAGGAAGTGATGTGGTGGAGGCTGACTCCATACACAGTTTCAAATGTAGATATGATAGAGCCCAGTAGGCTCAGGAATCTGTACATCAGTTGATTGACGGTTGAGCGGCAGTACCAAAGAGCCATAGCTCAACTCCCGCAAACACAACTAGGTGAGTACAACTAGGTGAGTACACACACACACACGGGGGCCTGGTAGCCTGGTGGATAGCGCACAGGACTCATAATTCTGTGGCGCGGGTTCGATTCCCGCACCCAGCAGAAACAAATGGGCAAAGCTTCTTTCATCCTGAATACCCCTATTACCTAGCAGTAAATAGGTACCTTGGAGTTAGTCAGCTGTCACGGGCTGCTTCCTGGGGTAAGTGTGTGTGTGTGTGTGTGGTGTGGAGAAAAAAAAAGTATTTAGTAAACAGTTGATTGACAGTTGAGAGGTGGGCCAAAAGAGCAAAACTTCAACCCCCGCAAACACAACTAGGTTAACTAGGTGAATACACAGTCCCCATCTGAAGAAGCATAAAAGGAAACTGGAAAAGGTTCAGAGGTTTGCAACGAGACTCATCCCAGAGTTACGAGGGATAGGGTATGAGGTGCGCCTGAGGGAACTGTGCCTTACGACACTAGAAAGAAGAAGGGAGATGGGGGGACATGATAGGAACATATAAAATACACAGGGGGATTGACAGAGTGGACATAGACGAAATGTTCACACGGAATAGTAACAGAACGAGGGGACATGGATGGAAGCTTGAAACTCAGATGAGTCACAGAGATGTTAGGAAGTTTTCTTTTAGTGTGAAAGTAGTGGGAAAATGGAATGCACTTCAGGAACAGGTTGTGGAAGCAAATACTATTCATAATTTTAAAAACTAGGTATGATAGGGAAAAAGGACTAAAGTCATTACTGTAAACAACCGATGCTCGAAAGTCGGAATCCAAGGGTCAGTGCTCAATCCTGCAGACACAATTAGGTGAGTACACACACACACACACACACAGTGTGATTTGTTACACTGCACCTGGTGTGTACCAGGTGCAGAGTTTCGAGGAGATGGTTATTCCGGGCTGCGAAGGGTTCAGAGACTTCATAACAGACACCATGCCGATGGAAGGACCAAGAGTAGTAGTAGCAGTGATATATAACCCTCCACCAAATGAAAGAAGACCCAGGCAAGAGTATGACAGAAACAACATGGCAGTTAACACTATCATTGAGATGGCAGCCGCTGCTGCCTGTAGAAACCAATCCCATCTGCTCATCATGGAGGGACTTTAATCATGGAAGGATAGACTGGGAAAACAAGGAACGACATGGAGGTGAGGAAACATGGAGAGCGAAACTGCTGGAGGTGACGACTAGAAACTTTTTAAGTCAGCATGTCAAGGGTCCCTTGACAGCTTCCTGTGAAGCAGCTACCTCACAGGAAGCTGTAAAATGCACAGAAAATTTGGAAGCTGGAAAGGAAACGCACAGTTATAGTTGTAGGAGTATAGGAACCAGAGGGATCCAGTCGGGAGGAGTGGAGAAGGAGGGACCGAGCAACTAAAACCAAGATCATGGAGGGACTGGATATGGAGGAGGCAAGAGGCAACATAGAAGGTTTTCAGGCTGGGCATCTACAAGAAGGAAAGGAAACGACTGATAAAGGTAGTGCTCACGAACGAGGCAACAAAGGAGAAAATCCTATCCAAGAAGAGCAGACTTGTGAGGTTAGGAGGATACGAGGACGTCTTTCTGCAAAGGGACATGGGAAGGGAGGAGAGAAGGATGATTGCAGAAACAATGAGGAGACGCAGAGAAAGGGATGGGGATATGGAAGCCACAGGACTCAGCTCAATGTCTCCAGGAACCTCAGAGGGGAGTGGGAATCCCCCCACCAACAGGCCAGCACTCTCAAGGAGGATTGTAACAGAAGCCTCCCACCAACCAACCCCTCAGCCATCCCCTACCAATCACCTGCACATCCGAAGACAGTAAAGTCCCTCCTCAGACCATGACCCCCCGCCCCATGTTCCCTGACCATAGACCCCCCCCCAACCATGATCCCCCCATGCTCTTTTTCTTCCCCAACACCTACCCCAGATACACACTGTTTCTGCAGCCTGTGCCCTTCCCTGTTTCCCCACCCCAAGCTCTCCTTCCTACCCCACCCCCCCCTCTCACCTGGCCTCCTCCCCAGGCTCTCCTCCCCTCCCCAACCCCTGACCTCCCTGTCAACCCACCCTAGTCAACCCTGCATACCCCAATCTAGGGCCTCCAAACCACATGCCCCTCCAGCTCCCCCATCCCATGCCCCAACTAACCCCCAACTCTGGACCCCCTCAGCCGCACCACGTCAGACCCCCCTAGCCCCCTGTTCCAGATCTTCCCAGCCCCCTCACACCCCAAACCCCACAAGTACTCCTTCCTAGGCTCACCCATTCCAGACATCCCTTGACCCCCAACTCCAGTGGAATCAACAGAAACTGAGAATGGACAGAAGAGAGTCAGCTTCAGCGTCATGTACTCGAACATAGATGGAATTACAAACAAAGCCAGTAAACTTATAGAAAGAACACAAGAAGTTAACTCAGATGTAATTGGACTCACAGAAACAAAACTCTCAGGAATCATAACGAATGTGGTGTTTCCCCAGGACTACACTGTAATAAGGAAAGAGAGGAAAGGAAAGGAAGGGGAGGAGGCGGAGTGGCTCTACTGATGAGAAAGGAATGGAGTTTCGAGGAGATGGTTATTCCGGGCTGCGAAGGGTTCAGAGACTTCATAACAGACACCATGACGATGGAAGGACCAAGAGTAGTAGTAGCAGTGATATATAACCCACCACCAAATGAAAGAAGACCCAGGCAAGAGTATGACAGAAACAACATGGCAGTTAACACTATCATTGAGAGAGCAGCCGCTGCTGCCTGTAGAAACCGATCCCATCTGCTCATCATGGGGGACTTTAATCATGGAAGGATAGACTGGGAAAACAAGGAACCACATGGAGGTGAGGAAACATGGAGAGCGAAATTGCTGGAAGTAATGACTAGAAACTTTTTAAGTCAGCATGTTAAGGGTCCCACGAGAATGAGAGGCAATGATGAACCAGCAAGACTCGACCTAGTATTCACTCTGAACGATTCAGACATAAGGGAAATCTTGAAGCCCCCGTGGGTATGAGTGATCACAGTGTACTGTTGTTTGAGTATCTGGTCGAAGAAGGGTTAATGTACTCAAGGGACCAGAAAGCAAGAGGTCGGCATTCCGGAAGGGAAACTATAAGGAGATAAGAACATTCCTAACTGATATAGCTTGGGAAACAGAGCTCAGAGGAAAGACGGTTCAAGACATGATGGACCACATCACTCAGAAGAGTAAGGAGACAGCAGACAAGTTCGTCCCAGTCCAAAAGGAAAAAAAATTGAAATGGAGATGAGGAACCCATAGTTTAATCAGAGTTGTAAGCTAGCAAAGCAGCAAAGTAAAAGGGCGTGGAGAAACTATAGAAACAACAGAACACAAGAGAGCAGAGAAAGATACCAGAGCGTCAGGAATTAATACGTCAGGGTGAGAAGAGAGGTAGAAAGGCAATATGAAAATGACATAGCGAGCAAGGCAAAGACTAAACCTAAATTGCTGCACAGCCACATCACGAGAAAAACAACAATGAAGAAACAGGTAATGAAACTGAGGATACTGGCAGACAAATTCACTACAAACGACAAGGAAGTGTGCGAGGAACTCAATAAGAAATTCTAGGAAGTCTTCACCTCAGAGCAAGGAGAAGTCCCAGAGATAAGGGAGGGAACACCAACCCAGACACCACTAGAGGAGTTTGAGATTACCAGTGGGAAGGTGAGGAAGCATCTGCTAGATTTGGAGGTGACAAAGGCTATAGGCCCGGATGAAATCTCATCATGGATTCTAAAGGAAGGAGCAGAAGCTCTGTGCCTGCCACTCTCCACGGTGTACAACAAGTCACTGGTAACAGGTGAACTGCCAGAAATTTGGAAGGCGACAAACGTAGTCCCGATATACAAGAAGGGGGATAGACAGGAGGCACTGAACTACAGGCCAGTGTCCCTAACTTGCATACCATGCAAGCTAATGGAGAAAACTGTGCGAAAAAAGCTAGTGGAACATCTGGAGGCGAAGGAACTTTGTGTCACAACACCAACATGGTTTCAGAGATGGCAAGACATGCCTCACAGGATTAATTGAATTCTACGATCAGGCAACAAGAATCAGACAAGAAAGAGAGATTGAAATTGAAATTGAAATAAGTTTATTGAGGTAAAAAACACACAAAGGGATGAGGAAGCTCAAGCTATTCTCACCCCATTCAGTACAACGTGTTAATATATACATAGACACACATCACAAATAAACACATTACCAAACATTCTGAGAGGTAAACATATACATTTCCTCCCTCACAAGTAGTATGTTATCAGACGTACACACAAATACTTTTATGACCTAGGTATACTGTATAGACAATTTGCAAGACACCTGCAGATAATTCAACAAAATATTACAATCTTGGTGCAAAATTCTTATATCTCTCAAGAATATCATCAACCTTTCCGTTGTGACACATCCAGGCTATTTGTTCAGGAACAGTCCTTATCTCAGTGTTTCTATATACATTAATCAACGGACAATCAAGAACATAATGGGCCAGGGTGTGAAACCTTAACATACCACATAGTTTACACTTCGTGTCAATATCATAAACATCTATCCCATATTCCCAGTAATATTTGTACCCAAGCCTGAGCCGCATGTACACAGAGTCACTCCAAGCATTTCTCCTTTTACCATAAGTGAAATGGGTGTTTTGACTCACATACATGTAGTGTTGCATGGTTTGACTTCTCTCATACATTATCCCTCTCCTCTCCACTCCTGCCTGTGCCTGAATATTTCTGATTTTGCTTCTTATTTGTCTCATTGTGAATTCACATTCAATGTCAACTTGTGGTTTTGATGTGGCACGTTTGGCCAAGTCATCCGCCACCTCGTTGAGCACTATTCCAACATGAGATGGAATCCACATGAATTTCACACTATGACCTTTCAGCTGTATCTCAGTTATTCTTCTCTTACAGTCCTCAACTATAGACATGAAGACTGGGTTTCGACTGTTTAAGGACTCCAGTGCTCCTCGACTATCGACAAATACAAAAACATTTTTGTCGTCATGACGTACTTCCTCCAAACACGCCAGAATGGCCTGCAGTTCAGCTTGTGTGGATGATATATAATTACTAAGCCAGAGTTCAATTATCCTGTCCACAGTCCCAAACTCCGTATAATCCCTTATTAGGACACCACACCCTGCCCTGCCATCCTCCACCACCGACCCGTCGCAATATACATGTAAACTGTTGCCTCTTGGTAACCGAGATATCATGCTTCCATACAAACACCGTAATTGTCCTGGTTCATGATGAATCTTTTTCACCTTGAGGGGTACAATTTCGACGTCTACTTTCTGTACTTTCCAGGGAGCAGACATATTACACTGTCGAGAGGGTTTACAGCAGTCAAGTACGTCGTATTCCCTGAGGTCATGAGCTAATCCTCTCGTATAGCGTGTCTCCCTCAGTTTCCTGGAAGTATGTACGTCACTCAAGCAGGTCTGAACGCTCTCAAACAGCTTATCCCCTCCTTTTCTCCGCATGAAACGAATAGATACTCTAGTGTTAATGTCACGGACTCTATCACACACACTCTGTAAATTTAATTCCATTCTCATTATTTCAATCATTGCATTTCTTTGACATCCAAGAATAATCCTCATAGCCTCGTTCTGTATCAGCTCTATTTTTTGAATTCTGCCTTGGCCTGTGTAAGACAATACGGGTGCTGCGTAGTCTATCAGGGACCGAACAGTGCTTATGTATAACATCCGCAAGATAGGTACCCCAACACCTTTACCAGAAAAAGCCAGTGCTTTCAGAGGATGCAGACGGGCTTTACATAAGGTGCTGATATGATTTATTTCAGCATTTTTACTCTCACATGTGTATCCAACATACATGCCCAGATACTTGTACTTCTGTACACGGCTCAGTTCCACACCATTTAGAGTAAGTGTTATATTTCTTCGTTTCCTATACTTGCATTTGGTTTTATCTGCATTTATAACTAAGCCTAACTTGTGACAGGTTGTACCAAGTATGTTAAGAGCAGTTTGAATTTTGTTCCCAGAAGTGCCTTGTATAAGAATGTCATCAGCATATATGATCGTCGTGACCCCTGGAGGATACATCTCTGATGCTAATCTGTTCATTAATACATTGAATAAGGTGGGACTTAATACTCCCCCTTGTGGGGTACCTAACTGAAACCTCCGTTCCTCAGACATGTAACCCTGGTAATACACCTGACCTTTTCTGCCTTGTAGATAATCCCTTATCCAGTGTAGCAATCTCCCTGTTATTCCCAGATTGGCTAATTCGTATAAGATTACTTCCCCATTGGCTTTTTCAAAAAGAGAGGGGTGGTCAGACTGCATATTTTTGGATTTCCAGAAAGCCTTACATATAGTACCACACAAGAGGCAAGTGAAAAAGCTGGAGATGCAGGCTGGAGTGAAAGGGAAGGTATTCCATTGGATAAAGGAGTACCTAAGCAACAGAAGACAACGAGTCACTGTGAGGGGTGAGGTCTCAGATTGGCGACACGTCACAAGTGGAGTCCCGCAGGGGTCAGTCCTTGGACCTATACTGTTTCTGATATATGTAAATGACCTCCCAGAGGGTATAGACTCTTTTCTCTCAATGTTTGCTGATGATGTAAAAATTATGAGGAGCATTGAAACAGAGGATGATAGTAGGAGGCTACAAGATGACCTAGACAGACTGAATGAATGGTCCAACAAATGGCTGCTAAAGTTCAACCCGAGTAAATGCAAAGTAATGAAACTAGGCGATGGAAACCGGAGGCCAGACACAGGTTACAGAATCGGAGATGAAGTACTTCATGAAACGGACAGAGAGAAAGATCTAGTAGTTGATATCACACCAAACCTGTCTCCTGAAGCCCACATAAATAGAATTACGTCTGCGGCATATGCGAGGCTGGCTAACATCAGAACAGCCTTCAGGAACCTGTGTAAGGAATCATTCAGAATCTTGTATACCACATATGTAGGACCAATCCTAGAGTATGCGGCCTCAGCATGGAGCCCGTACCTTGTCAAGCACAAGACGAAGCTGGAAAAAGTTCAGAAGTATTCCACAAGACTAGTTCGAGAACTAAGAGGCATGAGTTAGAGGAAAGGCTGCGGGAAATGCACCTTACTACACTGGAAGCCAGAAGAGTAAGGGGAGACATGATCACTATCTACAAAATCCTCAGGGGAATCGACAGGGTAGACAAGGATATACTATTCAACACTGGTGGAACTCGAACAAGGGGACACAGGTGGAAGCACAGGTGGAGTTTCCACATGAGCAACATGGACGTTAGAAAGAACTTTTTCAGTGTCAGAGTAGCTAACAGGTGGAATGCATTAGGCAATGATGTGGTGGAGGCTGACTCCATACACAGTTTCAAGTATAGATATGATAGAGCCCAGTAGGTTCAGGAATCTGCATCAGTTGATTGACAGTTGAGAGGCGAGACCAAAGAGCCAGAGCTCAACCACCGCGAGTACAACTAGGTGAGTACACACCAGTAGTAGGGGGGAAGAGCCACAGACGAATTTTTTTTTTTCAGAAAATTCGTCTGTGGATCTTCGGGGGTTTCAGGTGAATTTGGAAATTCGTCTGTGGATCTTCGGGGGTTCCAGGTGAATTTGGGCAGTCACAGATTCGGAATTAAGGAATTCTTATGAGGAAAATAATTTCTGAGATTTTAGAAGTTTGTTAAGGTTTCTTATGATGAAAATAAGTAGGAAAATCTTAAAGAAAATTTTTAGAAAATATCGTGTTTGTGTCACAACATTTCCAGGTAAACTCTACGGACAACCTTTGCCTGTTTTCAACTTCATAAAATTCGTCTGTGGATCTTCGGGGGTTTCAGGTGAATTTGGAAATTCGTGTGTAGCGTGTCGGGGTTTTCAGGTAAATTTTGTCAGTCACAGATTTTAGAAGTTGTTAAAGTTCTTATAATTAAAAATAATGTCATACGAGTATGGACTGTTTTGTGTGCATATCCATGTGTACTATTGTCAAGACCGACAGACACGTGAAGCTATGTGTGTTTATGTGTACCTGTAATTGAACCACACCCCCCTCCCTCCCCCCTTACCTCGCTATCTGTCGCCTCACCTGTGTTTACTTTAGACGTCAGCCAGACATGGCCTTCAGGTCACCTCGGTAATCGTATCTTATCTTCTCTATAATAATATCTGGACCGTCTCTCTCTCTCTCTCTCTCCTCCTGTTTCCTTACAGCTATTTTCAGAGTTTCAAATAATCATAGAAGTTTATTTATATGTTTATGACCGAATTTGTAAAAGGACCATTTTCAGAGAATATTGTCTTAGATGTTTTGTTAAGGAAAACAGACAACTTATCCATAACATTTAGTTTTATATCCATTTACGGCTATTTCACCTGTAAAGACCAAAATTGAACAGAGCCCAGTTTTAAGCTCATATTTCATCAGAGTCCAGTTTATACCGAAAATTCGCCAGAGTCTACTTTGAGAGCAAAATTAGTCAGAGACAGTTTAAGCTCTTATTTCATCAGAGTCCAATTATCAACAGAAATTCGCCAGAGTCTACTTTGAGAGCAAAATTAGTCAGAGACAGTTTTAAGCTCATATTTCATCAGAGTCCAATTATCAACAGAAATTCGCCAGAGTCTACTTTGAGAGCAAAATTAGTCAGAGACAGTTTTCAGCTCATATTTCATCAGATTCCAATTATCAACAGAAATTCGCCAGAGTCTACTTTGAGAGCAAATTTCATCAGTGTCCTGTAATCTGTGAAAACTTGACAGAGTCCATTTTATACCCAATTTTCGGCAGAGTCCAGTTTATGCTCAAATTCGCCAGAGTCTACTTTAATAGCAAAATTCATCAGAGTCCAGTTCTTGATCGAAATTCATCAGAGTCCAGTTTTCTAGCAAAATTCATCAGAGTCCAGTTTATACCGAAAATTCGCCAGAGTCTACTTTGTGCCAAATATTCAGAGTCCAGTTCATGATCGAAATTAATCAGAGTCCAATTAAAGACCCAAATTTGACAGAGACCACATTTTCGCTACTAGCAGTCCAATCCCCCTGAAATTTTAAACAGTCATATTTCAGACGTAGTAAATAAGATCAAGTCAGTTACTGAGCTCCAGCTCTTGTCCCCCACCCTCTTCCACCCTCAAGTCTTTGTAAATAAACCATCAATTTCCCCGAAATTTTTACCCTCTGTATTTCAGACATAGTAAATATGAAGTAACAAATATAAAACTCTAGCTCTTGTCCTCTGTCCAAGTTCACTCATGTAAATTCATTACTATCAGTCCAAATCCCCCTGAGATTTAAACACCCAACTACATTTTCAGACATAGTAAATAAAAACCGGTTCAGTTATCAAGTTTCAACTCTTGTGCCCCCAGCTTAGTTCATTTTGTACAAGTTCTTTATTTTCCAACTAAATCACCCTAAGATTTAAGATCACCTTATTTCTAACGTAGTAAAATTAACCAAGCTACATTTCCTCTGTCTTAGATCATCAGACATAATTATATCCGACCAAGTTCCTCTCCAGCCTATCTGTTTATCAGAATAATTACATTACCCTCCCTCCCCAACGTACCCAAACCTTCAATAATCATACTGTATTTGCATATTTTCTCTATATTCAGCTGTGTTCTTCACTTTTTGTCCATGTTTTCTGTGTTCATTCCATGTTCTACAAATGTTCACAGCATGCTCAGTTCAAATTTTTTCTGCCGTTTTCCCCGTATGTTCACTATGTTCTTTGTCATGTTTTCATGTGCATCATATGTTCTCTGTATAACTTTTATACTCAATATTCATGTTCTCAATGTTCTTAGCGCATTCTTCACATTTTTCCATGTTTTTCTGCATTCATTCCATGTTCTATAAATGTTCACAGCATGCTCAGTTCAATTCTTTTCTACCGCTTTCCCCGTATGTTCACTATGTTCTTTGTCATGTTTTCATGCACATCATATGTTCCCTGTATAACTTTTATACTCAATATTCATGTTCTCAATGTTCTTAGCCTGTTCTTCACATGTTCAGTGTTCATTCTTTGTATTCCCTATGTTCCTTATCATGTCTTCATATTCTCTATAAGTTCATATTCCCTGCTTGTTCACTCTATTCATCAACTTTTTCTTACATGTTTTCTGTGTTCACTGTATGTTCACTGTGTTCATTCCCCTACTTAACCTCAATTTTTTATGTTCTTTGTTTCTTCCATTCACTAACTAGTTCTTTGTCAAATAATATTATACTGCATTACAGTTCCCTCAACAATTTTAGTCACCAAGTTTTATTTGCAAAACTATGTCAAAGTAATTCTCGTAGTCAACTTATTAGTTCTACCAACCCCGTTCTTAAACAAAATCTACACTTTATTCAGTTCCAAATTTACAAAGACAAACCTTTCTCGTAACTTCTTAACTAAAAATCTTTCGCCAATCAACTAAAACATAGTCACTTTCGTCATTTTTCAACTACACTTATCCATAGTCAACAGAAAATTGTCAAAGGAAACTTCTTTCAGCACTTTTCTTAACAGCCGCTATGTTTCATCAAGTAAGAAAAAATTGTCAAAGGAATCTTTCCAGCACTGTTCACAACTAAACATATTCCCCATTCATCAGAAAATAACCGTGTTCTTCATGTTTCATTGTCATTTCATAACTAAAATTATCCGCCAATCATCAGAAAAAGTCATGTTCATCATGTTTTGTCTTTTGCTCAACTAAAAGTATTCATCGGTCAACTAAAAATAGTTACTTCATCATGTTTCCTTGTCATTTCTTAACTAAAATATCACTTCTCTCATCTGAAAATAGTCAGGATTAATCTCTTTCAACACCGTTCTTAACTAAAACAACCTTTCGCTTAGCTAAAAATTGTCAAAGGAAACTTCTTTCAGCACTGTTCATAACTAACTTTATCCATCGTCAAGTAAGAAAATATAGTCAAAGATATCTATCATCGTCGTTCTTAACTGACATTTATACTTTGTGGAGCACTAAAAATAGTCAAATGTAACTTTTTCAACACTTTCGTAACTAAAATTATATGTCGCTAAGTAAGAAAAATAGTCAAAGGTGCTCTCCGTTACACCAAAGTTACTCTTCGAGAAATCAAAGACACTCTTCAATACATCAAGGACTTACTCAAAGACACCAAAGTTACACTCTAAGACATCCTTCGAGACATCAAAGACATCCTTTAAGACTTCAAGGGCACTCTTCGAGATATCAAAAGACACTCTCAAACACTCAAAATTTACTCGCATCCTCAAAGTTATTCTCAGAGTTATCAAAAGTTAATCTCAGTCATCAAAATGCTATTCTCTAAGTAGCCTTTCGTTCATCAGAGAAACTTTCTAAGACATCTTCGTTCATTAAAGTTAATCTCAGAGGCATAAAAGTTATTCTCGGAGCTATCAAAATTAATCTCTAAAACAACAAAAGTTAATCTCTGTCATCAAAGTTGATCTGCAAGATATCTTCGAGACATCAAAGTTACTTTTCATTACATCAAAGACGCATTCAAATACTACCCATGTTCTCAGAAGTCATTCTCAAAGTCATCAAAGTTATTCAAAGAGCTAACAAAAGTTATTCTCAGAGTCACTTTCGTTCTTCAGAGAAACTTTCCAAAACATCTTTGTTCATCAAAGTTATTCTCAGAGTTAACAAAGGTAATCTCTAACTCACTCTCGTTCATCAAAGTTGTTTCAAAGACATCAAAGGTAATCTCAGAGTTATCCAAAGATATTCTCATGTCCACAAAAGTTATTCTGAGCTATCAAAGTTAATCTCAAACATCTCCGTTCATAAAAGTTATTCTCTAAGAGCGATCAAAAGTTATTCTCAGTCATCAAAGTTATTCCAAGAGACGTCAAAGTTATTCCAAGACATCATCTTTCATCAAAGACATTCTCAAAGTCATCTAAAGTTATTCTCTAAGACATCAAAGTTATTCTAAGAGTTATCAAAAGTTATTCTCAGTCATGTTATGTTATTCTCTAACTCACTTCCATTCATCAAAGACATTCTCTAAGCCCTCAAAGTTATTCTCTAAGAGCTATCAAAAGTTATTCTTCGAAACATAAAATTTGCTCTGTAAGATATCTTCGTTCATCAAACTTATTCTCAGAGATATCTAAAGTTATTCTCAGAACAATCAAAAGTTATTCTAAGACAACAAAAGTTATTCTCAGAGCTACCCAAAGCTATTCTCAGAGTCACCTTCGTTCGTCAGAGAAACTTTCAAAACATCTTTGTTCATCAAACTTGTTTTCAAAGTCATCAAAAGTTAATCTAAGACATCTTCTTTCATAAAAGTTATTTTCAGAGACATCTAAAGTTATTCTCAGAGTCATCAAAGTGATCTCTAATTCACCTTTGTTCTCCCAAAGTTGTTCTCTAAGACACCTTCGTTCATCAAAGAAACTCTCCTTCTTCCATCATGTTATTCTTTAAGACATCTTCAGTCATAAAATTTCTCTCCAAAATGTAACTAGTTCAGCTTTTCATACCAAACCTGCATTTCTGTTAAAACATATTTTCTTAGTTTCTTTACCCTAAAACTGTTCTCTGAACTACACTGTTCAAACCTACGTAACCTATCCTCTCCACCCAATGTTACTTAGTTAACGTAACGTTCCTAAACCTAACTTTACCTATCCTAACATAACTTACCTTACCTTACCTATCTTACCTGACTTTACCTATCTTACCTAACTTAACCTGCATAACCTAACTTTACCTATGTTACCTTACCTTACCTATCTTACCTAACCTAACCTAACTTTACCTATGTTACCTTACCTTACCTACCTTTCCTAACTTAACCTGCTTAACCTATCTTACCTAACTTTACCTATCTTACCTATCTTACCTAACTTTACCTATGTTACCTTACCTTACCTATCTTACCTAACTTTACCTATGTTACCTTACCTTACCTATCTTACCTAACTTTACCTAACTTAACTTTCATAACCTAACTTTACCTATCCTAACATAACTTAACCTACCCTAACTTAACTTTACCTATCTTACCTAACTTACCTACATTACCTAACTTAACTTAACCTACTTAACCTAACTTACCTTACCTTACCTAACTTATATAACTTATCTTACCTATCCTAACGTAACCTAACTTGCTTTACCTAACTTAATCTTACATTCCCAAACTGATGTATCCTAACTTATCTAGTCAAACCAGACATGATCTAACTTACATAAGTATTCCTTCTTGTCTTTTGTGTTTCGTCAATCATTGTCTCATATTCATTTACTCATTTCATTAGTTAATTTCTCAAATGGTCACTTATGCATTTCAAGTGCTATTTGTTAGAGATTGGATATTTAAGCATTTCAAAGAATTATAATTTCTCAAATGATCACTTATGCATTTCAAGTGCTATTTGTTAGAGATTGGATATTTAAGCATTTCAAAGAATGTTTGTTATATATGGGCATTTACTCATTTCAAGGGATAATTTCTCAAATGGACGTTTTTGCATTTCAAGTGTTATTTGTTTAAGATTGGGTGTTTAATCATTTCAAAAGTTTTTTCTTATATATGGGAACTTACTCGTTTCAAGGGCCAATTTCTCAAATGGTCATTTTTGCAGATAAAGGGTTATTTGTTAAAGTTCATCAAGTTGCTCATAAGTTGTATTTATTATGTTTGTTATCATTTATTCTTATTCCCCAACCCCTTAACCTAACCTCTTGTAATCTTAGTGTATTTGGTAGGTTCTATCATATGTTCTTATTCCCCAACCCTTTAACCTAACCTTTCAGATGTAGTTTGTTGAATATATTATCCTTTTCCTAACCTTTCAGATGTAGTTTTGTTTCTCCTTTTTGTATATTTTTACCCAAACCCACCATCCCACTTAACCTTCTTTCCTTCTTTTACTTTGATTCTCCTACTCCTTCTAACCCTCCTTTTCTATCTCTCTCCCTTATTCTCTCTCTTCCTCCCCCTCTCTCTCCCTCATTTGCTCAAATGCTCTCTTGTTTCTCAAATTCAAGTCTTAATGCTCCCATTCTCACACCCTCACTCTCATTCACTTAGTTTTTCTTTTTCTCAAATTCAAGTCTTAGTGCTCCCATGCCCACACTCTCTCTCATTCTCTCTTCTTTGGTCCCATTTTCTTCCGCCCCCTCTCTCTTACTCCTTGCTCTTCTTTCATGCTCTCACTCCCTTGAGCTCTTGTTTCTCAATTTCAAGTCTTAGTAGATCTGATTCTTTACTATTGTAATTTTATTATTACTGAGATAAAGAATGAACTTATATGTGAAATCAAAGTAAAAGAAGGAAAGAAGGTTAAGTGGGATGGTGGGTTTGGGTAAAAATATACAAAAAGGAGAAACAAAACTACATCTGAAAGGTTAGGAAAAGGATAATATATTCAACAAACTACATCTGAAAGGTTAGGTTAAAGGGTTGGGGAATAAGAACATATGATAGAACCTACCAAATACACTAAGATTACAAGAGGTTAGGTTAAGGGGTTGGGGAATAAGAATAAATGATAACAAACATAATAAATACAACTTATGAGCAACTTGATGAACTTTAACAAATAACCCTTTATCTGCAAAAATGACCATTTGAGAAATTGGCCCTTGAAACGAGTAAGTTCCCATATATAAGAAAAAACTTTTGAAATGGTTAAACACCCAATCTTAAACAAATAACACTTGAAATGCAAAAACGTCCATTTGAGAAATTATCCCTTGAAATGAGTAAATGCCCATATATAACAAACATTCTTTGAAATGCTTAAATATCCAATCTCTAACAAATAGCACTTGAAATGCATAAGTGATCATTTGAGAAATTATAATTCTTTGAAATGCTTAAATATCCAATCTCTAACAAATAGCACTTGAAATGCATAAGTGACCATTTGAGAAATTAACTAATGAAATGAGTAAATGAATATGAGACAATGATTGACGAAACACAAAAGACAAGAAGGAATACTTATGTAAGTTAGATCATGTCTGGTTTGACTAGATAAGTTAGGATACATCAGTTTGGGAATGTAAGATTAAGTTAGGTAAAGCAAGTTAGGTTACGTTAGGATAGGTAAGATAAGTTATATAAGTTAGGTAAGGTAAGGTAAGTTAGGTTAAGTAGGTTAAGTTAAGTTAGGTAATGTAGGTAAGTTAGGTAAGATAGGTAAAGTTAAGTTAGGGTAGGTTAAGTTATGTTAGGATAGGTAAAGTTAGGTTATGAAAGTTAAGTTAGGTAAAGTTAGGTAAGATAGGTAAGGTAAGGTAACATAGGTAAAGTTAGGTAAGATAGGTAAGATAGGTAAAGTTAGGTAAGATAGGTTAAGCAGGTTAAGTTAGGAAAGGTAGGTAAGGTAAGGTAACATAGGTAAAGTTAGGTTAGGTTAGGTAAGATAGGTAAGGTAAGGTAACATAGGTAAAGTTAGGTTATGCAGGTTAAGTTAGGTAAGATAGGTAAAGTCAGGTAAGATAGGTAAGGTAAGGTAAGTTATGTTAGGATAGGTAAAGTTAGGTTTAGGAACGTTACGTTAACTAAGTAACATTGGGTGGAGAGGATAGGTTACGTAGGTTTGAACAGTGTAGTTCAGAGAACAGTTTTAGGGTAAAGAAACTAAGAAAATATGTTTTAACAGAAATGCAGGTTTGGTATGAAAAGCTGAACTAGTTACATATTGGAGAGAAATTTTATGACTGAAGATGTCATAAAGAATAACATGATGGAAGAAGGAGAGTTTCTTTGATGAACGAAGGTGTCTTAGAGAACAACTTTGGGAGAACAAAGGTGAATTAGAGATCACTTTGATGACTCTGAGAATAACTTTAGATGTCTCTGAAAATAACTTTTATGAAAGAAGATGTCTTAGATTAACTTTTGATGACTTTGAAAACAAGTTTGATGAACAAAGATGTTTTGAAAGTTTCTCTGACGAACGAAGGTGACTCTGAGAATAGCTTTGGGTAGCTCTGAGAATAACTTTTGTTGTCTTAGAATAACTTTTGATTGTTCTGAGAATAACTTTAGATATCTCTGAGAATAAGTTTGATGAACGAAGATATCTTACAGAGCAAATTTTATGTTTCGAAGAATAACTTTTGATAGCTCTTAGAGAATAACTTTGAGGGCTTAGAGAATGTCTTTGATGAATGGAAGTGAGTTAGAGAATAACATAACATGACTGAGAATAACTTTTGATAACTCTTAGAATAACTTTGATGTCTTAGAGAATAACTTTAGATGACTTTGAGAATGTCTTTGATGAAAGATGATGTCTTGGAATAACTTTGACGTCTCTTGGAATAACTTTGATGACTGAGAATAACTTTTGATCGCTCTTAGAGAATAACTTTTATGAACGGAGATGTTTGAGATTAACTTTGATAGCTCAGAATAACTTTTGTGGACATGAGAATATCTTTGGATAACTCTGAGATTACCTTTGATGTCTTTGAAACAACTTTGATGAACGAGAGTGAGTTAGAGATTACCTTTGTTAACTCTGAGAATAACTTTGATGAACAAAGATGTTTTGGAAAGTTTCTCTGAAGAACGAAAGTGACTCTGAGAATAACTTTTGTTAGCTCTTTGAATAACTTTGATGACTTTGAGAATGACTTCTGAGAACATGGGTAGTATTTGAATGCGTCTTTGATGTAATGAAAAGTAACTTTGATGTCTCGAAGATATCTTGCAGATCAACTTTGATGACAGAGATTAACTTTTGTTGTTTTAGAGATTAATTTTGATAGCTCCGAGAATAACTTTTATGCCTCTGAGATTAACTTTAATGAACGAAGATGTCTTAGAAAGTTTCTCTGATGAACGAAAGGCTACTTAGAGAATAGCATTTTGATGACTGAGATTAACTTTTGATAACTCTGAGAATAACTTTGAGGATGCGAGTAAATTTTGAGTGTTTGAGAGTGTCTTTTGATATCTCGAAGAGTGCCCTTGAAGTCTTAAAGGATGTCTTTGATGTCTCGAAGGATGTCTTAGAGTGTAACTTTGGTGTCTTTGAGTAAGTCCTTGATGTATTGAAGAGTGTCTTTGATTTCTCGAAGAGTAACTTTGGTGTAACGGAGAGCACCTTTGACTATTTTTCTTACTTAGCGACATATAATTTTAGTTACGAAAGTGTTGAAAAAGTTACATTTGACTATTTTTAGTGCTCCACAAAGTATAAATGTCAGTTAAGAACGACGATGATAGATATCTTTGACTATATTTTCTTACTTGACGATGGATAAAGTTAGTTATGAACAGTGCTGAAAGAAGTTTCCTTTGACAATTTTTAGCTAAGCGAAAGGTTGTTTTAGTTAAGAACGGTGTTGAAAGAGATTAATCCTGACTATTTTCAGATGAGAGAAGTGATATTTTAGTTAAGAAATGACAAGGAAACATGATGAAGTAACTATTTTTAGTTGACCGATGAATACTTTTAGTTGAGCAAAGACAAAACATGATGAACATGACTTTTTCTGATGATTGGCGGATAATTTTAGTTATGAAATGACAATGAAACATGAAGAACACGGTTATTTTCTGATGAATGGGGAATATGTTTAGTTGTGAACAGTGCTGGAAAGATTCCTTTGACAATTTTTTCTTACTTGATGAAACATAGCGGCTGTTAAGAAAAGTGCTGAAAGAAGTTTCCTTTGACAATTTTCTGTTGACTATGGATAAGTGTAGTTGAAAAATGACGAAAGTGACTATGTTTTAGTTGATTGGCGAAAGATTTTTAGTTAAGAAGTTACGAGAAAGGTTTGTCTTTGTAAATTTGGAACTGAATAAAGTGTAGATTTTGTTTAAGAACGGGGTTGGTAGAACTAATAAGTTGACTACGAGAATTACTTTGACATAGTTTTGCAAATAAAACTTGGTGACTAAAATTGTTGAGGGAACTGTAATGCAGTATAATATTATTTGACAAAGAACTAGTTAGTGAATGGAAGAAACAAAGAACATAAAAAATTGAGGTTAAGTAGGGGAATGAACACAGTGAACATACAGTGAACACAGAAAACATGTAAGAAAAAGTTGATGAATAGAGTGAACAAGCAGGGAATATGAACTTATAGAGAATATGAAGACATGATAAGGAACATAGGGAATACAAAGAATGAACACTGAACATGTGAAGAACAGGCTAAGAACATTGAGAACATGAATATTGAGTATAAAAGTTATACAGGGAACATATGATGTGCATGAAAACATGACAAAGAACATAGTGAACATACGGGGAAAGCGGTAGAAAAGAATTGAACTGAGCATGCTGTGAACATTTATAGAACATGGAATGAATGCAGAAAAACATGGAAAAATGTGAAGAATGCGCTAAGAACATTGAGAACATGAATATTGAGTATAAAAGTTATACAGAGAACATATGATGCACATGAAAACATGACAAAGAACATAGTGAACATACGGGGAAAACGGCAGAAAAAATTTGAACTGAGCATGCTGTGAACATTTGTAGAACATGGAATGAACACAGAAAACATGGACAAAAAGTGAAGAACACAGCTGAATATAGAGAAAATATGCAAATACAGTATGATTATTGAAGGTTTGGGTACGTTGGGGAGGGAGGGTAATGTAATTATTCTGATAAACAGATAGGCTGGAGAGGAACTTGGTCGGATATAATTATGTCTGATGATCTAAGACAGAGGAAATGTAGCTTGGTTAATTTTACTACGTTAGAAATAAGGTGATCTTAAATCTCAGGGTGATTTAGTTGGAAAATAAAGAACTTGTACAAAATGAACTAAGCTGGGGGCACAAGAGTTGAAACTTGATAACTGAACTGGTTTTTATTTACTATGTCTGAAAATGTAGTTGGGTGTTTAAATCTCAGGGGGATTTGGACTGATAGTAATGAATTTACATGAGTGAACTTGGACAGAGGACAAGAGCTAGAGTTTTATATTTGTTACTTCATATTTACTATGTCTGAAATACAGAGGGTAAAAATTTCGGGGAAATTGATGGTTTATTTACAAAGACTTGAGGGTGGAAGAGGGTGGGGGACAAGAGCTGGAGCTCAGTAACTGACTTGATCTTATTTACTACGTCTGAAATATGACTGTTTAAAATTTCAGGGGGATTGGACTGCTAGTAGCGAAAATGTGGTCTCTGTCAAATTTGGGTCTTTAATTGGACTCTGATTAATTTCGATCATGAACTGGACTCTGAATATTTTGGCACAAAGTAGACTCTGGCGAATTTTCGGTATAAACTGGACTCTGATGAATTTTGCTAGAAAACTGGACTCTGATGAATTTCGATCAAGAACTGGACTCTGATGAATTTTGCTATTAAAGTAGACTCTGGCGAATTTGAGCATAAACTGGACTCTGCCGAAAATTGGGTATAAAATGGACTCTGTCAAGTTTTCACAGATTACAGGACACTGATGAAATTTGCTCTCAAAGTAGACTCTGGCGAATTTCTGTTGATAATTGGACTCTGATGAAATATGAGCTGAAAACTGTCTCTGACTAATTTTGCTCTCAAAGTAGACTCTGGCGAATTTCTGTTGATAATTGGACTCTGATGATATATGAGCTAAAAACTGTCTCTGACTAATTTTGCTCTCAAAGTAGACTCTGGCGAATTTTCGGTAAAAACTGGACTCTGATGAAATAAGAGCTTAAACTGTCTCTGACTAATTTTGCTAACAAAGTGGACTCTGACGAATTTTGAGCTTAAACTATTTTCTGACTTAAATGCTTATAAAACTAAATGTAATGGCTAAGATGTCTGTTTTCCTTAACAAATTGTCTAAGACAGCATTTGCTGAAAATGGTCTTTTTACAAAATTTGGTCATAAACATATAAATAAACTTCTATGATTATTTGAAACTCTGAAATATTTTCTTAAAACTGATCTCTGAAAAAAATTGAATTTCCCCCATAAGAACGGTTAGCAAACTTCTAAAATCTCAGAAATTATGCTCCTTATAAGAATTCCTTAATTCCAAATCTGTGACTAGCCAAATTCACCTGAAAACCCAGACGGTCTACACACAAATTTCTAAATTCACCTGAAACCCCCGAAGAGCCACACGCGAATTTCCGATGTTGAAAACAGGCACAATATGTCCGTAGATTTTACCTGGAAATGCTGTGACACAAACACTATATTTTCTAAAATATTTCTATAAGATTTTCCTACTTATTTTCCTCATAAGAACGCTTAACAAACCTCTAAAATCTCAGAAATTATTTTTCTCATAAGAATTCCTTAATTCCAAATCTGTGACTGCCCAAATTCACCTGAAAACCCCAAAGATCCACAGACGAATTTCCAAATTCACCTGAAACCCCCGAAGATCCACAGACGAATTTTCTGAAAAAAAAAATTCGTCTGTGGCTCTTCCCCCCTACTACTCACACCCACACACACACATACACACACACACACACATACACACCCACACACACATACACACACACACACATACACACCCACACACACATACACACACACACACACATACACACACACACACACACACACACACACACACACACACACACACACACACACACACACACACACACACACACACACACACACACACACACACACACACACACACACACACACACACACACACACACACACACACACACACACACACACACACACACACACACACACATATACACACATACACACACACACACACACACACATACACACCCACACACACATACACACACACATACACACACACACACACATACACACATACACACACACACACACACACACACACACACACACACACACACACACACACACACACACACACACACACACACACACACACACACACACACACACACACACACACACACACACACACACACACACACACACACACATACACACAAACACACACACACACACACACACATACACACCCACACACACATACACACACACATACACACACACACACACATACACACATACACACACACACACACACACATACACACCCACACACACATACACACACACACACTCAAAGGTACGTAAAAGGGAAAGATCGACCTTTGAGGATCACCCTAAACAGTGCCAAACAGATGGAAGAAGTACTAAGGAATGCTAGAAAATTGCAAAGGGATGAGGATGGGAAAGGGTGGTCATTAAGACGAGATCTTTCAAAAGAAGATAGAGAGAAGCTGAAACTGAACCTCGCCGAGGCAAAACATTTAAATGAGAGCAGGAATGAAGAAGAAATAAATTCTTTTTTCTACAAAGTGATAGGGGTAGGCAAACCAGTAAAGTGGTACATAAAGGCAAACCAACAAAATCAATAGAGAGAGGGGGAGTGAAGAATAAGGAGAGGGGGAACAAGTTCCTGAAGATTGCATACACCAACATAGATGGAGTGAGATCGAAGATACTGGAGTTAAGTGATGTAATACAGCTGCAGACACCAGACATTGTTGCACTCACGGAGACAAAACTTGAAGATGTAATTTTAAATGAGGTCATATTCCCGAGGGGCTACTCAATTTGGAGACGGGACAGAAAAATTAGGAAAGGCGGTGGCGTTGCTGTGCTGGTAAAAGAACACCTAAAGGTGAAGGAAATAATGACTGCCAATCCACAAGAAGTTGACATAATAGCACTAGAGATCTGCTATGAGGATGATAAACTAATGATGATAAATGCATATAGTCCACCGCCAAGCAGCACATGGTCAAAGGAGGAGCTAGATAGTAAACGTGAAGGTCTTATAACAATAATGAGAGAGATTATAGCGAGAGCGGATAACGATAGATCACGACTGTTGATAGTCGGTGACTTCAACTTGAAATCCATAGACTGGGAAGCATATGAAGCTAAAACAGAAGATTTTGGACCTGTAAATTTGTAGACCTCATCCTGGAAACATTCTTGTATCAACATGTTAAACAAGCTACGAGGATGAGGGAAGGGGACGTTCCCTCCATGCTAGATTTGATATTTACCAGGAAGGAGGAAGAGATATTTGACATTCAGTACCTTCCTTCCTTGGGTAAAAGTGACCATGTCTTTTTGGGAATAAAGTATGCAATGCGTTATAAGCTGGAAGAAAATAAGGAGGTTGAAGCAGTTGAAAAACCAGACTTCAGGAGAGGACATTATGGTGACCTTAGAAATTTTTTTAGTGAGTATAATTGGACAGACTTGATGCTAGGCAAGGAAGTGAATGAGATGTATGGCAAGTTTTGTGAAATATATGATAAAGGCACAAAAAAATTTATACCAAAACAGAGATGCAGAACTAGGAAACAGGATTGGTTCAGTAGAAATTGCGAGAGGGCTAGAGACCGAAAGACACAAAAATGGAATCAATACAGGAAGAGGCCGAACCCCCAAACATACCAGCGATACAAAGATGCGAGAAACAACTACACGGCAGTGAGGAGAGAGGCAGAAAGAAATTTTGAAAAAGGGATTGCGGACAAATGTAAAACAGAACCAGGTCTATTCTATAAATTCATAAACAACAAATTGCAGGTAAAGGATAATATTCAGAGGTTGAAAATGGGAAATAGATTCACGGAAGATGAAAAGGAAATGTGTGAAACACTAAACGAAAAGTTCCAAAGTGTGTTTGTACAAAATGAAATCTTTAGGGAACCAGATACAATAAGAATTCCAGAGAACAACATAGAACACATAGAGGTGTCTAGAGACGAAGTGGAAAAAATGCTCAAGGAGCTCGGTAAGAACAAAGCAGCTGGCCCAGATGGCGTTTCACCATGGGTTCTGAGAGAATGTGCATCTGAGCTCAGCATTCCACTTCACCTGATCTTTCAGGCATCCCTGTGTACAGGAATCGTAGCAGACGGGTGGAAACAGGCTAACATAGTTCCAATCTACAAAAGTGGCAGCAGGGAAGACCCCCTCAATTATAGACCTGTATCATTGACAAGTGTAATAGTGAAAGTATTGGAAAAACTAATCAAAACTAAATGGGTAGAACACCTAGAGAGAAATGATATAATATCAGACAGACAGTATGGTTTTCGATCAGGAAGATCCTGTGTATCGAATTTACTCAGTTTCTATGATCGAGCCACAGAGATATTACAGGAAAGAGATGGTTGGGTTGACTGCATCTATCTGGACCTAAAAAAGGCTTTCGACAGAGTTCCACATAAGAGGTTGTTCTGGAAACTGGAAAATATTGGAGGGGTGACAGGTAAGCTTCTATCATGGATGAAAAATTTTCTGACTGATAGAAAAATGAGGGCAGTAATCAGAGGCAATGTATCAGAATGGAGAAATGTCACAAGTGGAGTACCACAGGGTTCAGTTCTTGCACCAGTGATGTTTATTGTGTACATAAATGATCTACCAGTTGGTATACAGAATTATATGAACATGTTTGCTGATGATGCTAAGATAATAGGAAGGATAAGAAATTTAGATGACTGTCATGCCCTTCAAAAAGACCTGGACAAAATAAGTATATGGAGCACCACTTGGCAAATGGAATTTAATGTTAATAAATGTCATGTTATGGAATGTGGAATAGGAGAACATAGACCCCACACAACCTATATATTATGTGAGAAATCTTTAAAGAATTCTGATAAAGAAAGAGATCTAGGAGTGGTTCTAGATAGAAAACTATCACCTGAGGACCACATAAAGAATATTGTGCAAGGAGCCTATGCTATGCTTTCTAACTTCAGAATTGCATTTAAATACATGGATGGCGATATACTAAAGAAATTGTTCATGACTTTTGTTAGGCCAAAGCTAGAATATGCAGCTGTTGTGTGGTGCCCATATCTTAAGAAGCACATCAACAAACTGGAAAAGGTGCAAAGACATGCTACTAAGTGGCTCCCAGAACTGAAGGGCAAGAGCTACGAGGAGAGGTTAGAAGCATTAAATATGCCAAAACTAGAAGACAGAAGAAAAAGAGGTGATATGATCACTACATACAAAATAGTAACAGGAATTGATAAAATCGACAGGGAAGACTTCCTGAGACCTGGAATTTCAAGAACAAGAGGTCATAGATTTAAACTAGCTAAACACAGATGCCGAAGAAATATAAGAAAATTCACCTTCGCAAATAGAGTGGTAGACGGTTGGGACAAGTTAAGTGAGAAGGTGGTGGAGGCCAAGACCGTCAGTAGTTTCAAAGCGTTATATGACAAAGAGTGCTGGGAAGACGGGACACCACGAGCGTAGCTCTCATCCTGTAACTACACTTAGGTAATTACACTTAGGTAATTACACACACATACACACCCACACACACACACACACACACACACACACACACACACACACACACACACACACACACACACACACACACACACACACATACACCCACACACACATACACACACACACACACATACACACCCACACACATACACACACACACACACACACACACACACACACACACACACACACACACACACACACACACACACACACACACACACACACACACACACACACACACACACACACACACACATACACACACACACACACACACACACACACACACACACACACACACACACACACACACACACACACACACACACACACACACACACACACACACACACACACACACACACACACACACACACACACACACACACACACACACACACACACACACACACACACACACACACACACACACACACACACATACACACACACACACACATACACACACACACACACATACACACCCACACACACATACACACACATACACACCCACACACATACACACACACACACACACACACACACACACACACACACACACACACACACACACACACACACACACACACACACACACACACACATACACACACACACATACACACATACATACACACACACACACACACACACACACACACACACACACACACACACACACACACACACACACACACACACACACACACACACACACAGGGGCCTCGTAGCCTGGTGGATAGCGCGCAGGACTCGTAATTCTGTGGCGCGGGTTCGATTCCCGCACGAGGCAGAAACAAATGGGCAAAGTTTCTTTCACCCTAAGTGCCCCTGTTACCTAGCAGTAAATAGGTACCTGGGAGTTAGTCAGCTGTCACGGGCTGCTTCCTGGGGTGTATGTGTGTGTGTGTGGTGTGGAAAAAAAAAAAAAGTAGTTAGTAAACAGTTGATTGACAGTTGAGAGGCGGGCCGAAAGAGCAAAGCTCAACCCCCGTAAAAACACAACTAGTAAACACACACACACACACATACACACACACACACACACATACACACCCACACACACATACACACACATACACACCCACACACACATACACACACACACACACACACACACACACACACACACACACACACACACACACACACACACACACACACACACACACACACACACACACACACACACACATACACACACACACACACACATACACACATACACACACACACACACACACACACACACACACACACACACACACACACACACACACACACACACACACACACACACACACACACACACACACACACACACACACACACACACACACACACACACACACACACACACACACACACACACACACACACACACACACACACACACTTGTCACAAGACACTTGTCTTGTGACCATCGTGTTGGGTGGACGTGGGGTTGGGAGCTCCTGGTTCACTAGTGAAGTGGGAGGGGTAATCAGGCAACCTCGAAGTGAAAAAGTGTGTACAAGTGAATGAAAAAACCTTGGGTTTTGACCAGAGCCATAAGGTAGTGAAGAAAAACAGTTTAATTAGCGTAATTCAAAATAGTTGAGGAAGTACTGTGGCAGTGTGCAGTGTGGAAGCAGACCTCACCGACCTCTGACCGCGTGACCTCACCTCCGGCAGCAACCCTTCTACCACCACGTGGGACGATATTGGAGATTCACTCACCTATTGTGTTAGCAGGACGGTAAGATACTTGGAACCCCTGTGGGTAAGGTTGCATTATAGCAATGACTAGGTCAGGAAGGGCGTCTAGGTCCAACAGTATTATGATTGAGGAAGAGGATAGGTTTGTGGAGAAGATGATTGGGAAATTTGTAGAGAAGAGGGATGTTTGGATAGGTGATCTAATCCAGGGGATTAAAAGTGAAGTCTTTAATAAGATACAGGGCGAGGTTCAAAGACTCAAACAAGAGTTTATGGATTATATTCAAGAGGAAATCACGAAGAGCAGGGTAGAATGGCAAGGAGAAATATCTAGGCTTACTAATGAATTTGGCAGGAATAAGGGAAGCTTGGCAGGGGAAGGGGGAGTAGTAGTAGGTGGAGTAGCGGGTGTAGGAGGGGTGGGGGTCAGCCAGGGAGGGGGGCCACCAGCATGACCCTGAACTGAGAAAGAGGACAGTCATAATCCATGGATTACTTGAAGCCAGGGCACCATCGAGGCAGGAAAGGATGGAGATTGAGGATTTAGAGCTACAGGGGATCTTGAGAGACATGAGAGCCCAGATGGCAGGGAATGAGGTGCAAGTTCAACGACACATTGGACCATACAACTGTAACAGGAAACGACCTGTCCTGGTACAGTTCACTAACGAAGAGGCAGTGGATTACATACTACATCACAAACACTTACTCAAGGTAGCGAAAATTACTACAACGTATACATTGACAAATTCATGACAAAGGAGGAACAGATAGCCCACAGAGCAAGCAAACAACAATACGACTCTTCCCATTTGAGCGCAGCTACACACCCCAATGCTAATCCACCCCATGCTAACCAGCTCACATTTGCTTCTCAGGTCACCCCTTCCCAAAATCAGCCGCCCCTGCTTATCTCCCCAACACATCCCTTGACCCCTCTGACCCCACTGGAGTCAAATTCATCCCACATTCCAAGGACCCCCTCATCACCTCAACCCCCAAAACCCGTCCAGCCCTCATCCCCTCAACCCCCAAAACCCACCCAGCCCTCATCCCCTCAACCCCCAAAACCCATCCAGCCCTCATCCCCTCAACCCCAAGAACCCACCCAGCCCTCATCCCCTCAACACCCAAAGCCTACCCACCCTCACCCCTCCTCATCCCCTCTCCTTCCCTGTGACCCCCCACCCTTGCGAGGGGGGTGGGAGGTTCCCCCCACCCCCTCTATCCTTCCCCCTCCCAACCTCTCAACCTCTATCTGACTCCCAACCTTACGCTATCTCCCAACCCCTCTATGCCCTCCCTAATCTTCAGACCCAGTATGCCCTTCCTACTCCAGACCTACCTACCCAGGCCCTACCCCAGACCCTCCTACCTACCTTCCTAGAAGCCCAGCCCCCAGTAGCCCCCCATGCACCCCTCCTGAACTCTTTCACCCCCCATACACCCCACGGACCCCCCAGACACCCCCCGGATCCCCCCAGACATCCCCCGGACCCTCCCCGCCCCCAGTCATCCCCCAGACACCCCCCAGATCCCCCAGATCCCCCCTGCCCCCAGTCACCCCCCAGACATCCCCCAGATCCCCCAGACCCCCAGAGAAAGGGAGAACTCTGGTACAAGAGTTTCCATGAAGAATCTCAAGGTTTGGTACACCAATGCTGATGGGGTATCTAATAAAGCAGAAGAGATAAAAGAAAGAGTGAGTGAAGCAGATCCTGACATAGTTGCAATTGTGGAAACTAAAATTAATGACATGATCTCAGATGCAATCTTTCCTGAAGGGTACCAGGTGATACGAAAAGAGAGGACACAGAGACAGGGAGGGGGAGTAGCACTCCTAATAAAGCGGAAATGGAAGTTTGAAGACCTGGGAAATCGAGTTACCAATGAGTGCACAAGCTTCATACATGGAACTCTGACAGTAGATGGGAGGAAGATTGTGATCTTGGTAATCTACAATCCCCCACCAAACAGTAGAAGACCCAGGCAGGAGTATGATGACAACAACAAAGCATGTATAGATGAACTGTAGAAGGCAGCAACACTAGCCCACAGAATGAGAGCGAAGCTGCTGATCATGGGGGACCTAAATCATGGAGAGATAAATTGGGAATCAAGGAATCCCCATGGAGGGGACGAAACGTGGGGAGCAAAATTAGTAGATGTTATAGACAGGAATTTCCTGACACAACATGTGAAGGAAGACACAAGGGAAAGAGGAGGAGATGCACCGAGCCTATTAGACCTGATTTTCACCCAGAACGTAGAAGATATCGAGAATTTAGAGCATGAAATACCTCTAGGGGCCAGTGACCATTGTGTCCTAGTCTTTGACTACATGATGGAATTCAAACTTATGACCATGGGACAAGAGATCTGGGAAAGGAGAGCTGACTACAGGAAAGGGGACTATAAGAGGATAAGGGACTATCTGGGTGAAGTGCAGTGGGAGGAAGAAATTAGAGGAAAAACAGTCCAAGATATGATGGACCTAGTCATACAGAAATGCCAGGAGGCCGAAGAGAGATTTATACCAACGGTAAAGGGAAAAAAACAGAAGGAATATAATAACCCATGGTTTAATAGACAGTGTCAGGAAGCAAAAATGGCCAGCAGGCGGGAGTGGAGGAAGTACAGAAGACAAAGAACAGAGGACAACAGGATCAGATACAACAGAGCTAGGAACGATTACATTAACATAAGACGAACATCGGAAAGGGACTATGAGAACGATATTGCAATCAAAGCGAAAAAACAACCTAAGTTACTACACAGTCATATAAGAAGAAAAATGTCGGTGAACGACCAAGTGACAAGACTAAGGAAGACAGAGGGGGCATATACTGAAAGTGACAAGGAAATCTGCGAGGCACTGAATGCCAGTTTCCATGGAGTGTTCACTACCGAGCCTGAGCAGCTCCCATTGTTGGAAGGGGTTACCCTAGATGAAAGACTATCAGATATAGAGGTGACAGCAGAGGAGGTAATGAAACAGTTGACAACTCTAGATGCAACTAAAGCAGTTGGACCAGACAAAGTATCACCGTGGATACTAAAAGAAGCAGCACAGGCCCTCAGCGTGCCTCTGGCAATGATCTTTAATGAGTCACTTATGTCAGGAGAATTGCCCAGTTGCTGGAAGAAGGCAAATGTCGTGCCGATCTTCAAGAAAGGCGATAGGGAGGAGGCACTTAACTATAGACCTGTATCACTGACAAGCATCCCCTGTAAAATACTGGAAAGAATAATTAGGCTACGACTGGTTGCACACCTGGAGAACATTAGGTTTGTGAACAAACATCAACATGGGTTCTGGACAGGGAAATCGTGCCTAACAAACCTTCTGGAATTCTATGATAAAATAACGAGGATAAGACAGGACAGAGATGGTTGGGCAGACTGCATATTTCTGGACTGCCAAAAAGCCTTTGATACAGTACCGCACATGAGACTGCTGTTCAAGCTCGAGAGGCAGGCGGGGGTGGGGGGAAAGGTCCTAGCATGGATAAGGAACTACCTAACAGGAAGGAGCCAAAGAGTTACGGTAAGGGGCGAGAAGTCGGACTGGCGAACAGTAACAAGTGGAGTACCACAAGGATCGGTGCTGGGACCAATTCTATTTCTTGTATATGTTAACGACATGTTTACAGGCGTAGAGTCCTACATGTCGATGTTTGCGGATGATGCAAAGTTGATGAGAAGAGTTGTGACAGATGAGGATTGCAGGATCCTCCAAGAGGACCTGAACAGATTGCAGAGATGGTCAGAGAAATGGCTACTAGAATTCAACACGAGCAAATGTAAAGTTATGGAAATGGGACTAGGAGATAGGAGACCAAAGGGACAGTACACAATGAAGGGGAACAGCCTACCTGTAACGACGCGAGAAAGAGACCTGGGGGTGGACGTAACACCTAATCTATCTCCTGAGGCACATATTAATAGGATAACGACAGCAGCGTACTCTACACTGGCAAAAGTTAGAACATCATTCAGAAACCTAAGTAAGGAGGCATTTAGGGCGCTTTACACTGCCTACGTAAGGCCAGTCTTAGAGTATGCCGCCTCATCATGGAGTCCCCATCTGAAGAAGCATATAATGAAACTGGAAAAGGTTCAGAGGTTTGCAACGAGACTCGTCCCAGAGCTACGAGGGATGGGGTATGAGGAGCGCCTGAGGGAACTGTGCCTTACGACACTAGAAAGAAGAAGGGAGAGGGGGGACATGATAGGAACGTATAAGATACTTAGAGGGATTGACAGAGTGGACATAGACGAAATGTTCACACGGAATAGTAACAGAACGAGAGGACATGGATGGAAGCTTGAAACTCAGATGAGTCACAGAGATGTTAGGAAGTTTTCTTTTAGCGTGAGAGTAGTGGGGAAATGGAATGCACTTCAGGAACAGGTTGTGGAAGCAAATACTATTCATAATTTTAAAACCAGGTATGATAGGGAAATGGGACAGGAGTCATTGCTGTAAACAACCGATGCTCGAAAGGCGGGATCCAAGAGTCAATGCTCGATCCTGCAGACACAACTAGGTGAGTACAACTAGGTGAGTACACACACACACACACACACACACACACACAACACACACACACACACACATACACATTCTACGATCAGGTGACAAAGATTAAGCAAGAAAGGGAAGGATGGGCGGACTGCATTTTTTTGGACTGTCGGAAAGCCTTTGGCACAGTACCCCATAAAAGGCTGATGCATAAGCTAGAGAAACAGGCGCTCCAATGGATAAGGCTTCCTAAGCAATAGGAAGCAGAGAGTTACAGTGAGGGGTGAGACCTCAGATTGGCGTGAAGTCACCAGTGGAGTCCCACAGGGCTCTGTACTCGGATCTATCCTGTTTCTGATATACGTAAATGATCTCCCAGAGGGTATAGACTCATTCCTCTCAATGTTTGCTGACGACGCCAAAATTATGAGAAGGATTAAGACAGAGGAGGACAGCTTGAGGCTTCAAGAAGACCTGGACAAGCTGCAAGAATGGTCGAACAAATGGTTGTTAGAGTTTAACCCAAGCAAATGTAATGTATTGAAGATAGGGGTAGAAAGCAAGGAGACCAGATACAAGGTATCATTTGGGAGACGAAATACTTCAGGAGTCAGAGAGAGAGAAAGACCTGGGGGTTGATATCATGGCAGACCTGTCCCCTGAAGCTCATATCAAGAGAATAACATCAGCGGCATATGCCAGGTTGGCTAACATAAGAACGGCATTTAGAAACTTGTGTAAGGAATCTTTCAGAACATTATATACCACATATGTCAGACCAATCCTGGAGTATGCGGCTTCAGCATTGAGTCCATATCTAGTCAACCATAAGACTAAACTGGAAAAGGTTCAAAGGTTTACCACCAGACTAGTACTCAAGCTGAGAGGTATGAGCTACGAGGAGAGACTACGGGAATTAAACCTCACTTCGTTGGAAGACAGAAGAGTTAGGGGGGGACATGATCACCACATTCAAGATTCTCAAGGGAATTGACAGGGTAGATAAAGACAGGTTATTTAACGCAAGGGACACACGCACTAGGTAACACAAGTGGAAACTGAGTGCCCAAATGAGCCACAGAGATATTAGAAAGAACTTTTTTAGTGTCAGAGTGGTTGACAAATGGAATGCATTAGGAAGTGATGTGGTGGAGGCTGACTCCATACACAGTTTCAAGTGAAGATATGGTAGAGCCCAATAGACTCAGGAACCTGTACACCTGTTGATTGATGGTTGAGAGGCGGGACCAAAGAGCCAGAGCTCAACCCCTGCAAGCACAAGTAGGTGAGTACGCAAACAAACACAAACACACACACACACACATCGTGGTATTGTGAAATTGTGGAACCGGAGCCTTACTAGTGACCTCACCAGCTGTGACGCAGGTACGCGGGGACCTCACACCTGACCAGCCGCGTGGAGTACCTTCTCGCCTGTTTGTGCTGCAGATTGTGCAAGGTATTGAGGAGCGCCTTTTTGGCTAGGTTGTTACTGCAATGACTAGATCAGGAAGGGGTTCAAGGTCAATCACCAGCAGGGACGAGGAGGAGGACAGATTTATAGACAAATTAATAGGGAAATTTGTAGAGAGAAGGAGCGATTGGATGGAGGATCTAATCCAAGGGATTAAAAGAGAGTTACTTCAGCAAATACAGGATGCGGTAGAGAGGCAGAAACAAGAACTTATGCTCTATATTCAGGAAGAGATTAGGAAGGGAAGAGAGACTGGGAGAGGGAATGTGCTCGGATCACAAACAATTAGGAAGGATTAACAGCATGGCTAAGGACAGAGGATTAGTGGGGGATGGGTTAGTGACTGCGGTTGGGATGGAGAATCCCCAGGGGACAGTCTACCAGCATGACAATGAATTACTGAGGAGACGGTCTATTATAATACATGGATTATTCGAATCTGGGGCATCAACAAGACACGGAAGGATAGAGACGGAAAAATATGAATTGCATGAGATATTGAGATGTATTGGAGCAGGAATGGCAGAACACGAGGTGGATATCAGCCGCCGGGTTGGACCTTACAATTGTACCAAGAATAGACCTGTTCTGGTGCAATTCTCTAATGAGGAGGCTGTGGAGTACATAATGAGGAACAAGCATTTACTCAGAGGAAGTGAAACCCATTAAAATGTGTTTATAGAGAGGTTTATGACGAAACATGAGCAAATAGCCCACAAGAATAGATGGCAAGCACGACACCGAACTAGCCTCTCAGGTAGCCTCACCTCCCAGGTCACATCCCAGGCCACCTCCCAGGTCACCTCCCAGGTTGCATCCTCCCCAACTCAGCCCTCCTATACCTCTCCCATGCCTCAGCCCCCCCAAAACCCCCCTGCTTCATCCTCCCAAAACCCCCCTGCCCCTTCCACATTTGCACTTCCCCAACAACTCCTCTGCCCCTGCTACATCACATCTGTCAACGAACCCAGTGGGTCAAGCCATGCCCTCCCAAACCCCCCAATCCCATCCCCCCCTCCCCTACTACCCCTTCCTACTCTCCTGCCCCTTCTACCCCATTGCCTTCACTTCCATCTACTCCATCCCAGCTTCCACTGCACCCCTCTTCCACTCACCCCAAAACCCCACCCAACCCTCACCCCTTCTATGCACCTCCAGCCCACATTTAACCCCCTCACCTTGTGACCCCCTAACACCTTCCCCCATCTCCCCCTTCCCCTCTTCTACCCCAAAACCCCCACCTACCCTCGATTCCCCCCTAACTAATACACCCTCTCTTCCACTCCCAGCACCCATGCTCCATTCTCCTCTCAGCCCTCAGCCCTCAATATCCCTCTCACCCCTAACCTCTCAACCTCTATCTGACTCTCAGTCTCACTCTATTTCTCAATCCCCCTATGCCATTCAGACCCCTAACTTTCAGGCCCATTATGCCCTTCCTACCCCCCTAGAGGCCCAGACCCCATTCGCCTACCAGGCACTCCCAGGCACCCCCCTAGCACCCCCCCAATCACCCCCACAGCCCCCACTCGCCCCCCAGACACCCCCCAGTCCCCCCAGACCCCGGTGAAAGGGGGAACTCTGACACCAGAGTTTCCAAGAAGAGTCTCAAGGTTTGGTACACCAATGCTGATGGGGTATCCAATAAAGCAGAAGAGATAAAAGAAAGAGTTAGTGAAGCAGACCCAGACATAGTGGCAATAGTGGAAACTAAAATAAATGGCATGATTTCGGATGCAATCTTTCCAGAGGGGTACCAGGTGATAAGAAAAGAAAGGACACAGAGACAGGGAGGAGGAGTGAAGGAAAATAATAATAAAGCGGAAATGGAAGTTTGACGAGCTGGAAAATCCGGGTACCAATGAAAGCACAAGCTTCATACATGGAACTCTGACAGTGGATGGGAAGATGATTGTAATCTTGATACTCTACAATCCCCCACCAAACAGTAGAAAGCCCAGGCAGGAGTATGAGGACAGCAACAAGACATGTAGAGATGAACTGCAGAGGGCAGCAACAATAGCGCATAGAATGAGAGCGAAACTGCTGGTCATGGGGGACCTAAATCACGGAGAGATAGATTGGGAAACGAGGAATCCCCATGGCGGGGAGGAGACCTGGGGAGCGAAGCTGGTAGACGTTATTGACAGGAATTTCCTAACACAGCATGTGAAGGAAGATACTAGGGAAAGAGGAGGGGATATGCCCAGCCTATTAGATCTCATTTTCACCCAGAATGTAGAAGACATCGAGCAGTTGGAACATGAAATACCACTAGGAGCCAGTGACCATTGTGTCCAAGTCTTTGACTACATGATGGAGCGTAAAATTGTGACCAAAGGACAAGAGGTCCGGGAAAGGAGACTTGACTACAGAAAAGGGGACTACAGAAGGATAAGAGACTACCTGGGAGAAGTGCAGTGGGAGGAAGAACTTAGAGGAAAATCAGTGCAAGGTATGATGAACCAAGTCATATTGAAATGCAAGGAGGCTGAAGAGAGATTTGTTCCAACAATAAAGGAAAAAAAGCAGGGGGGAATATAATAACCCATGGTTTAATAGACAGTGTCAGGAAGCAAAGGTGAGAAGCAGGAGGTAGTGGAGGAAGTACAGAAGACAAAGGACAGAGGACAACAGAATTAGATGTAACAGAGCTAGGAATGATTACATTAACATAAGACGAGTGTCGGAAAGAAATTATGAGAATGATATTGCAATCAAAGCGAAAAAGCAACCTAAATTACTACATAGCCATATAAGAAGGAAGATGTCGGTAAATGACCAAGTGACAAGACTGAGGAAAACAGAAGGGGCATATACAGAAAGCGACAAGGAAATCTGCGAGGTACTGAATGCAAGTTTCCATGGAGTGTTCACAACCGAGCCTGAGCAGCTCCCATTGTTAGAAGCGATTACCCTAGATGAAAGACTATCAGATATAGAGGTGACAGCAGAGGAGGTAATGAAACAGTTGACAACACTGGATGCAAATAAAGCTGTTGGACCAGACAAAGTATCACCGTGGATACTAAAAGAGGCAGCGCAGGCTCTCGGCATGCCGTTGGCAATGAATGATCTGTAATGAGTCACTTATGTCGAGAGAATTGCCCAGTTGCTAGAAGGAGGCAAATGTCGTGCCGAATTTCAAAAAGGTGATAGGGAGGAGGCACTTAACTACAGACCCGTATCACTGACAAGCATCCCCTGCAAAATACTTGAAAGAATAATTAGGCTAAGACTTGTTGAGCACCTGAAGAGCATTGGGTTTGTAAACAAGCACCAACATGGGTTCTGGACAGGGAAATCATGCCTAACAAACCTTTTAGAATTCTATGATAAAGTAACAAGGATAAGGCAGGATAGAGAAGGCTGGGCAGACTGCATATTTCTTGACTGCCAAAAGGCCTTTGATACAGTACCGCACATGAGACTGCTATACAAACTTGAGAGGCAGGCAGGAGTAAGCGGAAAGGCCCTAGCATGGGTGAAGAACTACCTAACAGGAAGGAGCCAGAGGGTAATGGTAAGGGGTGAGAAGTCGGACTGGCGAACAGTAACAAGTGGAGTACCTCAAAGATCGGTGCTGGGACCAATCCTCTTTCTAATTTACGTAAATGATATGTTTACAGGAGTGGAATCATACATGTCAATGTTTGCGGATGACGCAAAATTAATGAGAAGAGTTGTGACAGATGAGGATTGTAGGATCCTCCAAGAGGACTTAAACAGGTTGCAGAGATGGTCAGGGAAATGGCTACTGGAGTTCAACACCAGTAAATGTAAAGTTATGGAAATGGGATCAGGGGATAGGAGACCAAAGGAACAGTTCACAATGAAGGGGAACTGCCTACCTGTAACGATTCGAGAAAGAGACCTGGGAGTGGATGTGACACCTAATCTAACTCCTGAGGCACATATAAATAGGATAACGACAGCAGCGTACTCTACACTGGCGAAAATTAGAACTTCATTCAGAAACCTAAATGAGGAGGCTATTAGGGCGCTTTACACTGCCTACGTGAGACCCGTCTTAGAGTATGCCGTGCCATCATGGAGCCCCCACCTGAAGAAACACATAAGGAAACTGGAGAAGGTTCAGAGGTTTGCGACGAGGCTTGTCCCAGAGTTACGTGGGATGGGATGTGAAGAGCGTATGAACCTTACGACACTAGAGAAAAGAAGGGAGAGAGGAGATATGATAGGGACATATAAAATACTCAGGGGAATTGACCAAGTGGAAATAGATGAAATGTTCACACGTAATAATAACAGAACGAGGGGACATGGGTGGAAACTGGAAACTCAGATGAGTCACAGAGATGTTAGGAAGTTTTCTTTTAGCGTGAGAGTAGTAGAAAAATGGAATGCACTTGGGGAACAGGTTGTGGAAGCAAATACTATTCATACTTTTAAAACTAGGTATGATAGGGAAATGGGACAGGAGTCATTGCTGTAAACAACCGATAGCTAGAAAGGCGGGATCCAAGAGTCCAATGCTCGATCCTGCAAGCACATAGGTGAGTACATATAGGTGAGTACACACACACACACACACACACACACACACACACACACACACACACATACACACACACACACACACACACACACACACACACACACACACACACACACACACACACACACACACACATCCACACCCACACACACATCCACACCCACACACACATCCACACCCACACACACATCCACACCCACACACACATCCACACCCACACACACATCCACACCCACACACACACACACACACACACACACACACACACACACACACACACACACACACACACACACACACACACACACACACACACACACACACACACACACACACACACACACACACACACACACACACACACACACACACACACACATACACACACACACACACACACACACACACACACACACACACACACACACACACACACACACACACACACACACACACACACACACACACACACACACACACACACACACACACACACACACACACACACACACACACACACCACACACACACACACACACACACACACACACACACACACACACACACACACACACACACACACACACACACACACACACACACACACACACACACACACACACACACACACACACACACACACACACACACACACACACACACACACACACACACACACACACACACACACACACACACACACACACACACACACACACACACACACACACACACACACACATGGGGGCCTCGTAGCCTGGTGGATAGCGCGCAGGACTCGTAATTCTGTTGCGCGGGTTCGATTCCCGCACGAGGCAGAAACAAATGGGCAAAGTTTCTTTCACCCTAAGTGCCCCTGTTACCTAGCAGTAAATAGGTACCTGGGAGTTAGTCAGCTGTCACGGGCTGCTTCCTGGGGTGTGTGTGTGTGTGTGTGGTGTGGAAAAAAAAAGTAGTTAGTAAACAGTTGATTGACAGTTGAGAGGCGGGCCGAAAGAGCAAAGCTCAACCCCCGTAAAAACACAACTAGTAAACACACAACTAGTAAACACACACACACACACAGATAGAAAACTGTCCCCTGAAGACCACATTAAGATCATTGTGATAGGAGCCTATGCTTCACTTTTTACTTCAGAATTGCTTTCAAATACATGGATGGCAATATGCTAAAGAAATTGTTCACGACTTTTGTTAGGCCAAAGCTAGAATATGCAGCTGTTGTGTGGTGCCCATATCTTAAGAAGCACATCAACAAACTGGAAAAGGTGCAAAGACATGCTACTAAGTGGCTCCCAGAACTGAAGGGCAAGAGCTACGAGGAGAGGTTAGAGGCATTAAATATGCCAAAACTAGAAGACAAGAAAAAGAGGTGATATGATCACTACATACAAAATAGTAACAGGAATTGATAAAATCGATAGGGAAGATTTCCCGAGACCTGGAACTTTAAGAACAAGAGGTCATAGATTTAAACTAGCTAAACACAGATGCCGAAGTAATATAAGAAAATTCACTTTCGCAAACAGAGTGGTAGACGGTTGGAACAAGTTAGGTGAAAAGGTGGTAGAGGCCAGGACCGTCAGTAGTTTCAAAACGTTATATGACAAAGAGTGCTGGGAAGACGGGACACCACGAGCGTAGCTCTCATCCTGTAACTACACTTAGGTAATTACACTTAGGTAATTACACACACACATACACACACACACACATGAGTGTTTGTTATACTTGGGAAGTGTGGTCATGTTGGTGTGGTCATGTTGATGTGGTCATGTTGATGTGGTCATGTTGGTGTGGTCATGTTGGTGTGGTCATGTTGGTGTGGTCATGTTGGTGTGGTCATGTTGGTGTGGTCATGTTGGTGTGGTCATGTTGGTGTGGTCATGTTGGTGTGGTCATGTTGGTGTGGTCATGTTGGTGTGGTCATGTTGGTGTGGTCATGTTGGTGTGGTCATGTTGGTGTGGTCATGTTGGTGTGGTCATGTTGGTGTGGTCATGTTGGTGTGGTCATGTTGGTGTGGTCATGTTGGTGTGGTCATGTTGGTGTGGTCATGTTGATGTGGTCATGTTAGTGTGGTCATGTTGGTGTGGTCATGTTGATGTGGTCATGTTAGTGTGGTCATGTTGGTGTGGTCATGTTGGTGTGGTCATGTTGATGTGGTTATGTTGGTGTGGTCATGTTGGTGTGGTCATGTTGGTGTGGTCATGTTGGTGTGGTCATGTTGATGTGGTCATGTTGGTGTGGTCATGTTGGTGTGGTCATGTTGATGTGGTCATGTTGGTGTGGTCATGTTGGTGTGGTCATGTTGATGTGGTCATGTTGGTGTGGCAATGTTAGCGTGTCCTTGCAGGTGTGGTCATCTTGGCGTGCCCATGCAGGTGTGGCCGCGTTGGTGTGGTTATCTTCATGTAGCTCCATCTGTCACTATTTTACCAGCCATGTTACAAGGGTAAGATAATAGATTAGGGAATTACGATTACTGATTTCTCTGCCAATGTTCTAGGAAAATATATATAACTCACTTGTCATTATGCTCTCTAGAGTGGTTATGTATCCTCCGTCGTTCATCCAACACCTGTTTCCTGATCTCTCTTAAAGACTGTATCAAGTGTGTCGTGTCGAGCCCACGGCAGGTGACCGCTGTGTCATGGGTGCGCAGCGAACACCCGCCGCCAGGCTCCAAGACCGCGGAGGACGCGGGCGCTGCGGCCTGAGCGCAGGCAAGGCGCAGTGTTGTGGAAGCAGCGATGATGGTTAAGAAGAGTGGTAGTTGTGTCGTTAGTATCATCCTGGCGTAGTCCTGCAGCCTCACTCATCACCCTGTAGGCAGGGAGAAAATATCAGAGGAATAAAATCTTGTGGAAGATGTCATTAGTTCTCCCTTCTCCCGTCAACAGTTTTAAAGGATATCATCTTGAGGCTATCTTGAGATGATTTCGGGACTTTTTAGTGTCCCCGCGGCCCGGTCCTCGACCAGGCCTCCACCCCCAGGAAGCAGCCCGTGACAGCTGACTAACACCCAGGTACCTATTTTACTGCTAGGTAACAGGGGCATAGGGTGAAAGAAACTCTGCCCATTGTTTCTCGCCGGCGCCTGGGATCGAACCCAGGTCCACAGGATCACAAGTCCAGCGTGCTGTCCGCTCGGCCGACCGGCTCCCTCAGTTAAAATCAGAGCCAAATTAAGTACATATGGAACAAGAACATAACACATGAATACCGAATGTCTGGAGGAGCATTAGGAATGTCTGGAGGAGCATTAGGAATGTCTGGAGGAGCATTAGGAATGTCTGGAGGAGCATTAGGAATGTCTGGAGGAGCATTAGGAATGTCTGGAGGAGCATTAGGAATGTCTGGAGGAGCATTAGGAATTTCTTCAGGAGCATTAGGAATGTCTGGAGGAGCATTAGGAATGTCTGGAGGAGCATTAGGAATGTCTGGAGGAGCATTAGGAATGTCTGGAGGAGCATTAGGAATGTCTGGAGGAGCATTAGGAATGTCTGGAGGAGCATTAGGAATGTCTGGAGGAGCATTAGGAATGTCTGGAGGAGCATTAGGAATGTCTGGAGGAGCATTAGGAATGTCTGGAGGAGCATTAGGAATGTCTGGAGGAGCATTAGGAATGTCTGGAGGAGCATTAGGAATGTCTGGAGGAGCATTAGGAATGTCTGGAGGAGCATTAGGAATGTCTGGAGGAGCATTAGGAATGTCTGGAGGAGCATTAGGAATGTCTGGAGGAGCATTAGGAATGTCTGGAGGAGCATTAGGAATGTCTGGAGGAGCATTAGGAATGTCTGGAGGAGCATTAGGAATTTCTTCAGGAGCATTAGGAATGTCTGGAGGAGCATTAGGAATGTCTGGAGGAGCATTAGGAATGTCTGGAGGAGCATTAGGAATGTCTGGAGGAGCATTAGGAATGTCTGGAGGAGCATTAGGAATGTCTGGAGGAGCATTAGGAATGTCTGGAGGAGCATTAGGAATGTCTGGAGGAGCATTAGGAATGTCTGGAGGAGCATTAGGAATGTCTGGAGGAGCATTAGGAATGTCTGGAGGAGCATTAGGAATGTCTGGAGGAGCATTAGGAATGTCTGGAGGAGCATTAGGAATGTCTGGAGGAGCATTAGGAAAAAGGAATAATATCTAAAATATAAAGTCAGTGAATTTCAGTTTAACTTTTTTAACGCTATATAAACTGCTGAAAATTATCGTTCAAAATAGAATTGCTGCAATAAGAGTTAAAGAAAAATCCCTATCAGGAAAGACCTAAAGACTTTATTTGTGATGGTAAAATCTTTGGAGCAGGACGGTGGGATCGAAATAGCGTTCTGCTCCATAGATTTTCTCATAGTCATATCAGGTTATTGTGATTTCAAAGTGATTTAATTTTTGATAATAAAAGAGTATCCGCGAGGATGTTACTGAATGTAACATCTTCATAGTATGAAGAAACGTTAGGCCAATTGACATGGGTACAACACGACCGCAGTTGTATTCCGTATTCCAGTTGTATGCTTCAGTATTCCGACCACTCTCAACTTAAGACATTGCTTCAGTATTCCGACCACTCTCAACTTAAGACCACAAGTAATCCAACTTGGGCAGCCGTAAGAAGTCCTGGTTGATTTAATGACATGAGAGAAAGCATGATATTGCAATGTGACGAAATTCAATTTTAAGTTTATTTGATCTGAGGCGAAGACGAGACCGTCGTCAAATATGGCGGAGTAAACCGAGAGGGAAGCGAGAGCCCCAGTGCATTCTGGGAACGGCGCCAGTCGTGGCGTGATTGGCCGGCGACGGGGGCTTGGTCTCGTTGACCAATAGCATGGCGCCATGAGCCGCAACGTAGCATGACGTCAGGCGCCCCTCCAGCGGAGGCGGGAAATTTGGGGTATTTGCTACCATGTGCCAAGGTAAGCGGATCAGCGCTCGAGGATATGACCATTCTGGAGAGGTATAGGCCTCCAGAGTGGTCGAATTCTAGCAGCAAACGTACTCACCTAGTTGTGTTTGTGTGGGTTGAGCCTTAGCTCTTTGGTCCCGCCTCTCAACCATCAATCTATTGGTGTACTGATTCCTGACTTTCTCAAGCTCTATCATATCTATATTTGAAACTATGTATGGAGCCAGCCTCCACCACATCACTTCCTAGTGCATTCTATTTACTAACTACTCTGACGCTGCAACCCATCCTCCGAATTGACAGTACAGTTTAATACTAAGTGTAATAAGTACATTTCCTTACTGTCATACAAAGTACATAATTGCACTTATGGGGCCGTTACATTTACCTACCTATTTATTCTCCTCGTTTTCTGTTAAGACTCTCAGAATTTTAGGATGAAGTTGGGGCTGTGAAGTTTTCCAGTTCCATTTGCTATACAAAAGTTTTGAATATCAGAAATTTCATTTTCAGTTTTATTAAACAATAGATATTTTATACAAAATTTGAAAATATTCTGAGTTATTTTACAACTTATTGATATATATTAGTTTTGTTTAATAAGTTTTATAAAACTGTAATATCAATATAGCTATAGGTTAAGTACTAATTGTAATTAAGAAGCAATAAAATGCTTATCTTCAAACTCTGAGAGGTAGATCGGTCGGCCGAGCGGACAGCACTTGGGACTTGTGATTCTGTGGTCCTGGGTTCGCTCCCAGGCGCCGGTTAGAAACAATGGGCAGAGTTTCTTTCACCCTATGCCCCTGTTACCTAGCAGTAAATTAGGTACCTGGGTGTTAGTCAGCTGTCACGGGCTGCTTCCTAGAGGTGGAGGCCTGGTCGAGGACCAGGCCGCGGGGACACTAAAAGCCCCGAAATCATCTCAAGATAACCTCTCAAGATAGGTTAGGTCGTGGTTTTCTATTCAGCTTTTCAGGTAAACTCAAATATTGACAATATATTTGACAGTACGGTTTAATATTAGGTGAAAATAAATACAATTCCTGGCTGCTATGAAAAGTACATAAGTGCACTTACATGTGCTGTTACAATTACCTTCTCAGTTTTAGAGGACGAGCTGGGAACTGATAAAGTTCTTTCTAATGTCTCTGTGACTCTGCATGTCCCCTGGAGCGTGTACCACCCGTGTTAACTAATCCATCCTTGTCTATCCTGTAAATTCCCTTGAGAATTTTGTATGTGGTGATCATGTCTCCCCGAGCTCTTATGTCTTTAAGCGACGTGAGGTGCATTTCACACAGCCTTTCCTTGTAATTCATGCCTCTTAGTTCTGGGGCTTGCCTAGTGGCTTACCTCTGAACTTTTCCCAGTTTTGTATTGTGTTTGACACGGTACAGGGTCCATGCTGGGGCTGCATACTCCAGGATTGGCCTTACATACGTGGTATACAATATTCTGAAAAATTCCTTACTCAGGTTTCTGAAAGCAGTTCTGATGTTAGCCAGACTCGCATACACCGCAAATATTATTCTTTTGATGTGGGCTTCAGGAGACAAGTTTGGCGTGATATCAACTCCTAGATCTTTCTCTCTGTCCGTTTCGTGAAGGACTTCATCCCTTATTCGGTATCCCGTGTCTGGCCTTCTATTTCCCCTACGTAGTTTTATTACCTTACTTTTACTTGGCTTGAATTTTAGTAACCATTTGTTTGACCATTCCTTCCGCTTGTCTAGGTCTTCTTGTAGCCTCACACTGTTTTCCTCTGTCTGAATCCTCCTTATAATCTTTGCATCATCACCAAACAATGAGGAACGAGTCTATACCTTCTGGGAGATCATTTACATATATCAGAAACATTATAAGTCCAAGGACTGATCACTGTGGGACTCCACTGGTGACGTCTCGCCACTCCGAGATCTCAGCCTTCACAGTGACTCGTTGTCTTCTGTTGCTTAGGTATTTCCTTATTCAGTGGAGTACCTTCCCTTTCACTCCTGCCTGCATCTCCAGCTTGTGCACTAGTCTCTAATGTGGTACTGTGTCAAAGACTTTCTGGCAATCCAAAAATATGCAGTCTGCCCAACTGCCCAGCCCTCTCTTTCTTGTCTGATTTCTGTTGCCTGGTCATAGTACTCAATTAATCCTGTGAGGCATAATTTGCCATCACTGAACCCATGCTCATGTTGTGTTACAAAGTTCTTTCGCTCCAGATGTTCCACAAGTTCTTTTCGCACAATCTTCTCCAATCATCTTGCATGGTATGCAAGTTAGGGACACTGGCCTGTAGTTCATTGCCTCCTGTCTATCACTCTTCTTGTATATTGGGACTACATTAGCCGACTTCCAAATTTTTGGCATTTCACCTGTTACCAGTGATTTGTTATACACTATGGAAAGTGGCATGCACAGTGTTTTTGCTCTCTCCTTCAGTGTCGATGGTGAGATTCAATCTGGGCCTATAGCCTTTGTCACTTCCAAATCTAACAGATGCTTCCTCACCTCCCCACTGGTTATCACAAACTCCTCTAGTGGTGTTTGGTTTGATGTTCCCTCCCTTATCTCTGGGACTTTCCCTTGTTCTACTGTGAAGGCCTCCTGGAATTTCTTATTGAGTTCTTCGCACACTTCCTTGTCGTTTGTAGTGAATTTATCTGCCCGTATCCTCAGTTTCATTACCTGTTCCTCCACTGTTGTTTTTCTACTGATGTGGCTGTGCAGCAATTTAGGTTGAGTCTTTGCCTTGCTCGCTATGTCATTTGTATATTGTCTTTCTGCCTCTCTTCTCACCCTGGCGTATTCATTCCTGGCGCTCTGGTATATTTTTCTGTTCCATAGTGTCATCTTATTTCTATTGTTTCCCCCACGCCCTTGTACTTAGTTGCTTTGCTAGCTTACATCTTTGATTAATCCTGCACGTCGGAAACTGAGTGAAGAAGATTGGTAGCCGTCCTGGTCCTATGTAGTTTGACCACCGTTTAGCCTGACGGCGAAGCTACATGGAGGAAATGGACCAGTACAGCGAAGAGTATTAATGCAGCTCAGTACTCACTTTCCCCTTCAAAGCAGGAGAGATTGCTGAAATAGAGGGAATACAGAGAACATATACGGCACGCATAGACGCAATAAAGCACCTAAATTATTGGGATCGTCTCAAAGCCCTCCAAATGTACTCACTAGAAAGAAGACGAGAGAGATATCAAATAATATACACCTGGAAGATACTGGAGGGCCAAGTACCAAATCTACACAGTAAAATAACAACATACTGGAGTGAACGACATGGAAGAAAATGTAGAATAGAACCAATGAAGAGCAGAGGTGCCATAGGCACAATCAGAGAACACTGTATAAACATCAGAGGTCCGCGGTTGTTCAACGTCCTCCCAGCAAGCATAAGAAATATTGCCGGAACAACCGTGGACATTTTCAAGAGGAAACTAGATTTATTCCTCCAAGGAGTGCCGGGCCAACCGGGCTGTGGTGGGTGTGTGGGCCTGCGGGCCGCTCCAAGCAACAGCCTGGTGGACCAAACTCTCACAAGTCGAGCCTGGCCTCGGGCCGGGCTTGGGGAGTAGAAGAACTCCCAGAACCCCAGAACCCCATCAACCAGGTAATGGGGTATAGGCCAGCCAACAGAAGTCACAGTCTAGCATCAGGGGAGGAACACCCCGTGAACTGCACGACGCCAGAGGAGGGGAGGAACACCCCGTGAACTGCACGACGCCAGAGGAGGGGAGGAACACCCCGTGAACCGCACGACGCCAGAGGAGGGGAGGAACACCCCGTGAACTGCACGACGCCAGAGGAGGGGAGGAACACCCCGTGAACTGCACGACGCCAGAGGAGGAGGTTGTGCGGACGGACAGCATGGAGGAAGGAGATGCTCAACGCCTCTACGCTGGAGCTTCGAGGAGTTACGAGGAGTTACAAGGAGCTACGAGGAGCTACGAGGAACTACTCAACGCGGAATCTACGACCAGCAGAATAGGTCGATGAGGGACATAAATTTGCATTCGCATTATCCTCTTGTGTTAAGAATGGTTGTCACATAAATAATGTGACAACCAGGAATTACGTGTGGAGGGACAACCGGACATAAACAGTATTATGTTATTTATGAGGTGTCAGTGATTACATCTGTGAGTTGATTAGACAGTGGTTTAAAGACTACAAACTATTGAAGTGGCGTTATAATATATGTATTTATGTCATATGATATTAGTGTTTACGATATAGACTCACACGGGCGAGGTTGAGACATTGAGGAGTTTCCAGGTGTGATATTAATTTCAGGAGTGTTGCCATTTAACCGACTGAGAAAGATTTTGCCGCCCGCCAGTATAGATTATCATGGAGTAAACCAATGATTTTTTATTAGTGGGTTTCATTTCTTCCCTCCATTCCTGGTGAGTTGTCGCGAGGGGTTACTGACACCACTATTAAGGCAAGAGTAGTACGGGAGAATAAATATACCACTGCGTTTGGAGTAGTACTTGGCCACGAAGTAAAGTGAGTCAGTTGACGACCTTGTATGGAAACTTAGAGGCGGGCAACTCGACCTTGAGTTTCCGTGTCCACGGACACCCAGCAACGAAAGTAAGGTGTGGTCGCGTTACTTCACTCCCTGCGGGGTGCAAGGCGGGGTTCGGTAGAGGAACTCTGCCCCGCAGGTCGACTGAGGTGCTCCCCGGAGGTGAACAGTGGCACCTAGGGAGGGGAGTAAGGCCCCAACAGTCTCTAGAGGAACAGTGGCACCTAGTAGAGCAGGGTACGCTGGAGTTGGGACCGACGACACTGTCAGGCTGACTGAGTGGGGTCATGACCCCCGCGTCACACAGCATACCCCTGGATAGTATACAGTTGGTGTGGGACTATATGGCCATATTAACCTTGACAAACACCAACGTTGACCTCACTGTTGCATATCCGGAAGACGCTGACATCCAGAGATAATCAGACAAATCCCGCAAGTACAGAGGGGTGGACCACCATTATAATTGTGACCGTGTTGCTTCACAGACACTTGCCGCCTGCGGTAAAAGTGCCGCAGTAACTTTGAGTCTAAGTTAATCAAAACAATAAGAGACTTAGAGCCGTCAGCTTCATTTTACAGAACCTTTAACGCATTGTCAACGTTGCATTACATAAGGCCAAAAATTGTCGTACTAGAAAATGGTAGCGGCTCGGGAAAGTGACGTACTGTCCCGTTTTCTGTTTTGGGTCCTCTGGTAGGTTAGGAGAGACCACTTTAAAATGACCATTTTCTTGACGTTGGGACACCTTTGAAGGACGGGCTGCAGCGTGGCTATTCAGAGAGGAAACGAGCACTGCCCGAGCAACTTGAGGATCTCAACAACCTGTTACAACCAACTTCGTAACATTTTTGTAACTAATGTTGTAACTCGTTTTGTGTAACAAAGTTATATATAAAATATAATAATAAGTCTGTATCCGTAATAGAGAATATCTGTTTGTCTGCTTCTTGGAGGTTGTAGGCCAGACGCTTCACTAAAGTTTACAGGTTGACGGGTCTGCGGTTAGGGAAACATATTGGGTGTTGTAGGTGGGCAGAATGTACGTGGGCGCCGCGCCCCACACTGACACTCTCACCACCATGACGACTCTAGTCAATGGCCGCCAGATGTGCCTTGATAAATATTTTCAAAACAAACAGTTCAAAATAATGATTTTTCTTATTGTAAAGTAAAACATTATTCGCCGATGTCAGGAAAGTTTATACAAAATTACGGCCAGTCATAATTTGGTCGTAGCGGCACAAAACATGTAACACCAACCGAGCCATGATGAGAGAGAGAGAGAGAGAGAGAGAGAGAGAGAGAGAGAGAGAGAGAGAGAGAGAGAGAGAGAGAGAGAGAGAGAGAGAGAGAGAGAGAGAGAGAGAGAGAGAGAGAGAGAGAGAGAGAGAGAGAGAGAGAGAGAGAGAGAGAGAGAGAGAGAGAGAGAGAGAGAGAGAGAGAGAGAGAGAGAAAGAGAGTGATATATATATATATATATATATATATATATATATATATATATATATATATATATATATATATATATATATATATATATATATATATATATATATATATATATATACTACTAGATGGAGATACAAATTTGGGGAGACTAACCGAGAAACTCAAGTACCCATTTTGACCCTGAAACAAAACATTGACAACAAATTCTGTGTCAACACCATACAAGACTCGACGTGGCTGCTCGACTACCATCAACACCATACAAGACTCGACGTGGCTGCTGGACAACCATCACTCACAATAATCTGTAAATGTTAAAAGCTCTCCCATTTGTGTATTTATTTTATTTTTGTCTCAAGGTATTCTGTGGTAAGAGTTTTCTCCCTCGTCCCTGAGTGGCGGAAAGTTGTGTGTTGCGGTGAGCCACATTCCTCCACACTACTCTTGAGGAGCAGTGTGGCAGCTGTCTCTGGCACTGACGCTGTCACAGTCAGGGGTGGCTGTCAGTGTCAGTGGTGTGATGGGTGTGGCTGTGTAAGTGGTGTGACGGGTGTGGCTGTCAGTGTCAGTGTTGTGATGGGTGTGGCTGTGTCAGTGGTGTGATGGGTGTGGCTGTGTCAGTGGTGTGATGGGTGTGGCTGTGTCAGTGTCAGTGGTGTGATGGGTGTGGCTGTGTCAGTGTCAGTGGTGTGATGGGTGTGGCTGTCAGTGTCAGTGGTGTGATGGGTGTGGCTGTCAGTGTCAGTGGTGTGATGGGTGTGGCTGTCAGTGTCAGTGGTGTGATGGGTGTGGCTGTCAGTGTCAGTGGTGTGATGGGTGTGGCTGTCAGTGTCAGTGGTGTGATGGGTGTGGCTGTGTCAGTGGTGTGATGGGTGTGGCTGTGTCAGTGTCAGTGGTGTGACGGGTGTGGCTGTCAGTGTCAGTGGTGTGACGGGTGTGGCTATCAGTATCAGTGGTGTGATGGGTGGGGTTGTCAGTGTCAGTGGTGTGATGGGTGTGCCTGTGTCAGTGTCAGTGGTGTGACGGGTGTGGCTGTGTCAGTGTCAGTGGTGTGATGGGTGTGGTTGTGTCAGTGGTGTGATGGGTATGGCTGTCAGTGTCAGTGGTGTGATGAGTGTGGCTGTGTCAGTGTCAGTGGTGTGATGGGTGTGGCTGTGTCAGTGTCAGTGGTGTGATGGGTATGGCTGTCAGTGTCAGTGGTGTGATGGGTGTGGCTGTGTCAGTGTCAGTGGTGTGACTGGTGTGGCTGTGTCAGTGGTGTGATGGGTGTGGCTGTCAGTGTCAGTGGTGTGACGGGTGTGGCTGTCAGTGTCAGTGGTGTGATGGGTGCGGCTGTCAGTGTCAGTGGTGTGATGGGTGTGGCTGTCAGTGTCAGTGGTGTGACGGGTGTGGCTGTCAGTGTCAGTGGTGTGATGGGTGTGGCTGTGTCAGTGTCAGTGGTGTGATGGGTGTGGCTGTCAGTGTCAGTGGTGTGACGGGTGTGGCTGTGTCAGTGTCAGTGGTGTGACGGGTGTGGCTGTGTCAGTGTCAGTGGTGTGACGGGTGTGGCTGTCAGTGTCAGTGGTGTGATGGGTGTGGCTGTGTCAGTGGTGTGAAGGGTGTGGCTGTCAGTGTCAGTGGTGTGATGGGTGTGTCAGTGTCAGTGGTGTGACGGGTGTGGCTGTGTCAGTGTCAGTGGTGTGATGGGTGTGTCAGTGTCAGTGGTGTGACGGGTGTGGCTGTGTCAGTGTCAGTGGTGTGACGGGTGTGGCTGTGTCAGTGTCAGTGGTGTGATGGGTGTGGCTGTGTCAGTGTCAGTGGTGTGATGGGTGTGTCAGTGTCAGTGTCAGTGGTGTGATGGCTGTGTCAGTGTCAGTGGTGTGATGGGTGTGTCAGTGTCAGTGGTGTGATGGGTGTGGCTGTCAGTGTCAGTGGTGTGACGGGTGTGGCTGTCAGTGTCAGTGGTGTGACGGGTGTGGCTGTCAGTGTCAGTGGTGTGATGGGTGTGGCTGTGTCAGTGTCAGTGGTGTGACGGGTGTGGCTGTCAGTGTCAGTGGTGTGATGGGTGTGGCTGTGTCAGTGTCAGTGGTGTGACGGGTGTGGCTGTCAGTGTCAGTGGTGTGATGGGTGTGGCTGTCAGTGTCAGTGGTGTGACGGGTGTGACTGTCAGTGTCAGTGGTGTGATGGGTGTGGCTGTCAGTGTCAGTGGTGTGATGGGTGTGGCTGTCAGTGTCAGTGGTGTGATGGGTGTGGCTGTCAGTGTCAGTGGTGTGACGGGTGTGGCTGTGTCAGTGTCAGTGGTGTGATGGGTGTGGCTGTCAGTGTCAGTGGTGTGATGGGTGTGGCTGTGTCAGTGTCAGTGGTGTGACGGGTGTGGCTGTGTCAGTGTCAGTAGTGTGATGGGTGTGGCTGTGTCAGTGGTGTGATGGGTATGGCTGTCAGTGTCAGTGGTGTGATGGGTGTGGCTGTGTCAGTGTCAGTGGTGTGATGGGTGTGGCTGTGTCAGTGTCAGTGGTGTGACGGGTGTGGCTGTGTCAGTGGTGTGATGGGTATGGCTGTCAGTGTCAGTGGTGTGATGGGTGTGGCTGTGTCAGTGTCAGTGGTGTGACGGGTGTGGCTGTGTCAGTGTCAGTGGTGTGACGGGTGTGGCTGTGTCAGTGTCAGTGGTGTGATGGGTGTGGCTGTCAGTGTCAGTGGTGTGATGGGTGTGGCTGTGTCAGTGGTGTGATGGGTGTGGCTGTCAGTGTCAGTGGTGTGACGGGTGTGGCTGTCAGTGTCAGTGGTGTGATGGGTGTGGCTGTCAGTGTCAGTGGTGTGATGGGTGGCTGTGTCAGTGTCAGTGGTGTGACGGGTGTGGCTGTCAGTGTCAGTGGTGTGATGGGTGTGGCTGTGTCAGTGTCAGTGGTGTGATGGGTGTGGCTGTCAGTGTCAGTGGTGTGACGGATGTGGCTGTCAGTGTCAGTGGTGTGATGGGTGTGGCTGTCAGTGTCAGTAGTGTGATGGGTGTGGCTGTCAGTGTCAGTGGTGTGATGGGTGTGGCTGTGTCAGTGTCAGTGGTGTGATGGGTGTGTCAGTGTCAGTGGTGTGATGGGTGTGGCTGTCAGTGGTGTGATGGGTGTGTCAGTGTCAGTGGTGTGATGGATGTGTCAGTGTCAGTGGTGTGATGGGTGTGTCAGTGTCAGTGGTGTGATGGGTGTGGCTGTGTCAGTGGTGTGATGGGTGTGTCAGTGTCAGTGGTGTGATGGGTGTGGCTGTGTCAGTGGAGTGATGGGTGTGGCTGTCAGTGTCAGTGGTGTGATGGGTGTGTCAGTGTCAGTGGTGTAATGGGTGTGGCTGTCAGTGTCAGTGGTGTGATGGGTGTGGCTGTGTCAGTGGTGTGACGGATGTGGCTGTCAGTGTCAGTGGTGTGACGGGTGTGGCTGTCAGTGTCAGTGGTGTGATGGGTATGGCTGTGTCAGTGTCAGTGGTGTGACAGGTGTGGCTGTCAGTGTCAGTGGTGTGATGGGTGTGGCTGTGTCAGTGTCAGTGGTGTAACGGGTGTGGCTGTCAGTGACAGTGGTGTGACGGGTGTGGCTGTGTCAGTGTCAGTGGTGTGACGGGTGTGGCTGTCAGTGTCAGTGGTGTGATGGGTGTGTCAGTGTCAGTGGTGTGACGGGTGTGGCTGTGTCAGTGTCAGTGGTGTGACGGGTGTGGCTGTGTCAGTGTCAGTGGTGTGATGGGTGTGGCTGTGTCAGTGTCAGTGGTGTGATGGGTGTGTCAGTGTCAGTGTCAGTGGTGTGATGGCTGTGTCAGTGTCAGTGGTGTGATGGGTGTGTCAGTGTCAGTGGTGTGATGGTGTGGCTGTCAGTGTCAGTGGTGTGACGGGTGAGGCTGTCAGTGTCAGTGGTGTGATGGGTGTAGCTGTGTCAGTGTCAGTGGTGTGATGGGTGTGGCTGTGTCAGTGTCAGTGGTGTGACGGGTGTGGCTGTGTCAGTGTTAGTGGTGTGATGGGTGTGGCTGTCAGTGTCAGTGGTGTGACGGGTGTGGCTGTCAGTGTCAGTGGTGTGATGGGTGTGGCTGTCAGTGTCAGTGGTGTGATGAGTGTGGCTGTCAGTGTCAGTGGTGTGATGGGTATGGCTGTCAGTGTCAGTGGTGTGACGGGTGTGGCTGTCAGTGTCAGTGGTGTGATGGGTGTGGCTGTGTCAGTGTCAGTGGTGTGACGGGTGTGGCTGTCAGTGTCAGTGGTGTGATGGGTGTGGCTGTCAGTGTCAGTGGTGTGACGGGTGTGGCTGTCAGTGTCAGTGGTGTGATGGGTGTGGCTGTCAGTGTCAGTGGTGTGATGGGTGTGGCTGTCAGTGTCAGTGGTGTGATGGGTGTAGCTGTCAGTGTCAGTGGTGTGACGGGTGTGGCTGTGTCAGTGTCAGTGGTGTGATGGGTGTGGCTGTCAGTGTCAGTGGTGTGATGGGTGTGGCTGTGTCAGTGTCAGTGGTGTGACGGGTGTGGCTGTGTCAGTGTCAGTGGTGTGATGGGTGTGGCTGTGTCAGTGGTGTGATGGGTATGGCTGTCAGTGTCAGTGGTGTGATGGGTGTGGCTGTGTCAGTGTCAGTGGTGTGATGGGTGTGGCTGTGTCAGTGTCAGTGGTGTGACGGGTGTGGCTGTGTCAGTGGTGTGATGGGTATGGCTGTCAGTGTCAGTGGTGTGATGGGTGTGGCTGTGTCAGTGTCAGTGGTGTGACTGGTGTGGCTGTGTCAGTGGTGTGATGGGTGTGGCTGTCAGTGTCAGTGGTGTGACGGGTGTGGCTGTCAGTGTCAGTGGTGTGATGGGTGTGGCTGTCAGTGTCAGTGGTGTGATGGGTGTGGCTGTGTCAGTGTCAGTGGTGTGACGGGTGTGGCTGTCAGTGTCAGGGTGTGATGGGTGTGGCTGTGTCAGTGTCAGTGGTGTGATGGGTGTGGCTGTCAGTGTCAGTGGTGTGACGGGTGTGGCTGTCAGTGTCAGTGGTGTGATGGGTGTGGCTGTCAGTGTCAGTAGTGTGATGGGTGTGGCTGTCAGTGTCAGTGGTGTGATGGGTGTGGCTGTGTCAGTGTCAGTGGTGTGATGGGTGTGTCAGTGTCAGTGGTGTGACGGGTGTGGCTGTGTCAGTGTCAGTGGTGTGACGGGTGTGGCTGTGTCAGTGTCAGTGGTGTGATGGGTGTGGCTGTCAGTGTCAGTGGTGTGATGGGTGTGGCTGTGTCAGTGGTGTGATGGGTGTGGCTGTCAGTGTCAGTGGTGTGACGGGTGAGGCTGTCAGTGTCAGTGGTGTGATGGGTGTGGCTGTGTCAGTGGTGTGATGGGTATGGCTGTCAGTGTCAGTGGTGTGATGGGTGTGGCTGTGTCAGTGTCAGTGGAGTGATGGGTGTGGCTGTGTCAGTGGTGTGATGGGTATGGCTGTCAGTGTCAGTGGTGTGATGGGTGTGGCTGTGTCAGTGTCAGTGGTGTGATGGGTGTGGCTGTGTCAGTGTCAGTGGTGTGACGGGTGTGGCTGTGTCAGTGGTGTGATGGGTATGGCTGTCAGTGTCAGTGGTGTGGTGGGTGTGGCTGTGTCAGTGTCAGTGGTGTGACGGGTGTGGCTGTGTCAGTGTCAGTGGTGTGACGGGTGTGGCTGTCAGTGTCAGTGGTGTGATGGGTGTGGCTTTGTCAGTGTCAGTGGTGTGACGGGTGTGGCTGTGTCAGTGTCAGTGGTGTGATGGGTGTGGCTGTCAGTGTCAGTGGTGTGATGGGTGTGGCTGTGTCAGTGGTGTGATGGGTGTGGCTGTCAGTGTCAGTGGTGTGACGGGTGAGGCTGTCAGTGTCAGTGGTGTGATGGGTGTAGCTGTGTCAGTGTCAGTGGTGTGATGGGTGTGGCTGTGTCAGTGTCAGTGGTGTGACGGGTGTGGCTGTGTCAGTGTTAGTGGTGTGATGGGTGTGGCTGTCAGTGTCAGTGGTGTGACGGGTGTGGCTGTCAGTGTCAGTGGTGTGATGGGTGTGGCTGTCAGTGTCAGTGGTGTGATGGGTGTGGCTGTCAGTGTCAGTGGTGTGACGGGTATGGCTGTCAGTGTCAGCGGTGTGACGGGTGTGGCTGTCAGTGTCAGTGGTGTGATGGGTGTGGCTGTGTCAGTGTCAGTGGTGTGACGGGTGTGGCTGTCAGTGTCAGTGGTGTGATGGGTGTGGCTGTCAGTGTCAGTGGTGTGACGGGTGTGGCTGTCAGTGTCAGTGGTGTGATGGGTGTGGCTGTCAGTGTCAGTGGTGTGATGGGTGTGGCTGTCAGTGTCAGTGGTGTGATGGGTGTGGCTGTCAGTGTCAGTGGTGTGACGGGTGTGGCTGTGTCAGTGTCAGTGGTGTGATGGGTGTGGCTGTCAGTGTCAGTGGTGTGATGGGTGTGGCTGTGTCAGTGTCAGTGGTGTGACGGGTGTGGCTGTGTCAGTGTCAGTGGTGTGATGGGTGTGGCTGTGTCAGTGGTGTGATGGGTATGGCTGTCAGTGTCAGTGGTGTGATGGGTGTGGCTGTGTCAGTGGTGTGATGGGTGTGGCTGTGTCAGTGTCAGTGGTGTGACGGGTGTGGCTGTGTCAGTGGTGTGATGGGTATGGCTGTCAGTGGTGTGATGGGTGTGGCTGTGTCAGTGTCAGTGGTGTGACTGGTGTGGCTGTGTCAGTGGTGTGATGGGTGTGGCTGTCAGTGTCAGTGGTGTGACGGGTGTGGCTGTCAGTGTCAGTGGTGTGATGGGTGTGGCTGTCAGTGTCAGTGGTGTGATGGGTGTGGCTGTGTCAGTGTCAGTGGTGTGACGGGTGTGGCTGTCAGTGTCAGTGGTGTGATGGGTGTGGCTGTGTCAGTGTCAGTGGTGTGATGGGTGTGGCTGTCAGTGTCAGTGGTGTGACGGGTGTGGCTGTCAGTGTCAGTGGTGTGATGGGTGTGGCTGTCAGTGTCAGTAGTGTGATGGGTGTGGCTGTCAGTGTCAGTGGTGTGATGGGTGTGGCTGTGTCAGTGTCAGTGGTGTGATGGGTGTGTCAGTGTCAGTGGTGTGACGGGTGTGGCTGTGTCAGTGTCAGTGGTGTGATGGGTGTGGATGTCAGTGTCAGTGGTGTGATGGGTGTGGCTGTCAGTGTCAGTGGTGTGATGGGTGTGTCAGTGTCAGTGGTGTGACGGGTGTGGCTGTGTCAGTGTCAGTGGTGTGATGGGTGTGGCTGTGTCAGTGGTGTGATGGGTATGGCTGTCAGTGTCAGTGGTGTGATGGGTGTGGCTGTGTCAGTGGTGTGATGGGTGTGGCTGTGTCAGTGTCAGTGGTGTGACGGGTGTGGCTGTGTCAGTGGTGTGATGGTTATGGCTGTCAGTGTCAGTGGTGTGATGGGTGTGGCTGTGTCAGTGTCAGTGGTGTGACGGGTGTGGCTGTGTCAGTGTCAGTGGTGTGACGGGTGTGGCTGTCAGTGTCAGTGGTGTGATGGGTGTGGCTGTGTCAGTGTCAGTGGTGTGACGGGTGTGGCTGTGTCAGTGTCAGTGGTGTGATGGGTGTGGCTGTCAGTGTCAGTGGTGTGATGGGTGTGGCTGGTCAGTGGTGTGATGGGTGTGGCTGTCAGTGTCAGTCGTGTGACGGGTGTGGCTGTCAGTGTCAGTGGTGTGATGGGTGTGGCTGTCAGTGTCAGTGCATGGTGTGATGGGTGTGGCTGTGTCAGTGGTGTGACGGGTGTGGCTGTCAGTGTCAGTGGTGTGATGGGTGTGGCTGTGTCAGTGTCAGTGGTGTGATGGGTGTGGCTGTCAGTGTCAGTGGAGTGACGGATGTGGCTGTCAGTGTCAGTGTTGTGATGGGTGTGGCTGTCAGTGTCAGTAGTGTGATGGGTGTGGCTGTCAGTGTCAGTGGTGTGATGGGTGTGGCTGTGTCAGTGTCAGTGGTGTGATGGGTGTGGCTGTCAGTGTCAGTGGTGTGATGGGTGTGGCTGTCAGTGTCAGTGGTGTGACGGGTGTGGCTGTGTCAGTGGTGTGATGGGTGTGTCAGTGTCAGTGGTGTGACGGGTGTGTCAGTGTCAGTGGTGTGATGGGTGTGTCAGTGTCAGTGGTGTGATGGGTGTGTCAGTGTCAGTGGTGTGATGGGTGTGGCTGTGTCAGTGGTGTGATGGGTGTGGCTGTGTCAGTGTCAGTGGTGTGATGGGTGTGTCAGTGTCAGTGGTGTGATGGGTGTGGCTGTCAGTGTCAGTGGTGTGACGGGTGTGGCTGTCAGTGTCAGTGTCAGTGGTGTGATGGGTGTGTCAGTGTCAGTGGTGTGATGGGTGTGGCTGTGTCAGTGTCAGTGGTGTGACGGGTGTGGCTGTGTCAGTGTCAGTGGTGTGACGGGTGTGGCTGTCAGTGTCAGTGGTGTGATGGGTGTGGCTTTGTCAGTGTCAGTGGTGTGACGGGTGTGGCTGTGTCAGTGTCAGTGGTGTGATGGGTGTGGCTGTCAGTGTCAGTGGTGTGATGGGTGTGGCTGTGTCAGTGGTGTGATGGGTGTGGCTGTCAGTGTCAGTGGTGTGACGGGTGAGGCTGTCAGTGTCAGTGGTGTGATGGGTGTAGCTGTGTCAGTGTCAGTGGTGTGATGGGTGTGGCTGTGTCAGTGTCAGTGGTGTGACGGGTGTGGCTGTGTCAGTGTTAGTGGTGTGATGGGTGTGGCTGTCAGTGTCAGTGGTGTGACGGGTGTGGCTGTCAGTGTCAGTGGTGTGATGGGTGTGGCTGTCAGTGTCAGTGGTGTGATGGGTGTGGCTGTCAGTGTCAGTGGTGTGACGGGTATGGCTGTCAGTGTCAGCGGTGTGACGGGTGTGGCTGTCAGTGTCAGTGGTGTGATGGGTGTGGCTGTGTCAGTGTCAGTGGTGTGACGGGTGTGGCTGTCAGTGTCAGTGGTGTGATGGGTGTGGCTGTCAGTGTCAGTGGTGTGACGGGTGTGGCTGTCAGTGTCAGTGGTGTGATGGGTGTGGCTGTCAGTGTCAGTGGTGTGATGGGTGTGGCTGTCATGTCAGTGGTGTGATGGGTGTGGCTGTCAGTGTCAGTGGTGTGACGGGTGTGGCTGTGTCAGTGTCAGTGGTGTGATGGGTGTGGCTGTCAGTGTCAGTGGTGTGATGGGTGTGGCTGTGTCAGTGTCAGTGGTGTGACGGGTGTGGCTGTGTCAGTGTCAGTGGTGTGATGGGTGTGGCTGTGTCAGTGGTGTGATGGGTATGGCTGTCAGTGTCAGTGGTGTGATGGGTGTGGCTGTGTCAGTGGTGTGATGGGTGTGGCTGTGTCAGTGTCAGTGGTGTGACGGGTGTGGCTGTGTCAGTGGTGTGATGGGTATGGCTGTCAGTGGTGTGATGGGTGTGGCTGTGTCAGTGTCAGTGGTGTGACTGGTGTGGCTGTGTCAGTGGTGTGATGGGTGTGGCTGTCAGTGTCAGTGGTGTGACGGGTGTGGCTGTCAGTGTCAGTGGTGTGATGGGTGTGGCTGTCAGTGTCAGTGGTGTGATGGGTGTGGCTGTGTCAGTGTCAGTGGTGTGACGGTGTGTGGCTGTCAGTGTCAGTGGTGTGATGGGTGTGGCTGTGTCAGTGTCAGTGGTGTGATGGGTGTGGCTGTCAGTGTCAGTGGTGTGACGGGTGTGGCTGTCAGTGTCAGTGGTGTGATGGGTGTGGCTGTCAGTGTCAGTAGTGTGATGGGTGTGGCTGTCAGTGTCAGTGGTGTGATGGGTGTGGCTGTGTCAGTGTCAGTGGTGTGATGGGTGTGTCAGTGTCAGTGGTGTGACGGGTGTGGCTGTGTCAGTGTCAGTGGTGTGATGGGTGTGGATGTCAGTGTCAGTGGTGTGATGGGTGTGGCTGTCAGTGTCAGTGGTGTGATGGGTGTGTCAGTGTCAGTGGTGTGACGGGTGTGGCTGTGTCAGTGTCAGTGGTGTGATGGGTGTGGCTGTGTCAGTGGTGTGATGGGTATGGCTGTCAGTGTCAGTGGTGTGATGGGTGTGGCTGTGTCAGTGGTGTGATGGGTGTGGCTGTGTCAGTGTCAGTGGTGTGACGGGTGTGGCTGTGTCAGTGGTGTGATGGTTATGGCTGTCAGTGTCAGTGGTGTGATGGGTGTGGCTGTGTCAGTGTCAGTGGTGTGACGGGTGTGGCTGTGTCAGTGTCAGTGGTGTGACGGGTGTGGCTGTCAGTGTCAGTGGTGTGATGGGTGTGGCTGTGTCAGTGTCAGTGGTGTGACGGGTGTGGCTGTGTCAGTGTCAGTGGTGTGATGGGTGTGGCTGTCAGTGTCAGTGGTGTGATGGGTGTGGCTGGTCAGTGGTGTGATGGGTGTGGCTGTCAGTGTCAGTCGTGTGACGGGTGTGGCTGTCAGTGTCAGTGGTGTGATGGGTGTGGCTGTCAGTGTCAGTGCATGGTGTGATGGGTGTGGCTGTGTCAGTGGTGTGACGGGTGTGGCTGTCAGTGTCAGTGGTGTGATGGGTGTGGCTGTGTCAGTGTCAGTGGTGTGATGGGTGTGGCTGTCAGTGTCAGTGGTGTGATGGGTGTGGCTGTCAGTGTCAGTAGTGTGATGGGTGTGGCTGTCAGTGTCAGTGGTGTGATGGGTGTGGCTGTGTCAGTGTCAGTGGTGTGATGGGTGTGGCTGTCTGTGTCAGTGGTGTGATGGGTGTGGCTGTCAGTGTCAGTGGTGTGACGGGTGTGGCTGTGTCAGTGGTGTGATGGGTGTGTCAGTGTCAGTGGTGTGACGGGTGTGTCAGTGTCAGTGGTGTGATGGGTGTGTCAGTGTCAGTGGTGTGATGGGTGTGTCAGTGTCAGTGGTGTGATGGGTGTGGCTGTGTCAGTGGTGTGATGGGTGTGGCTGTGTCAGTGTCAGTGGTGTGATGGGTGTGTCAGTGTCAGTGGTGTGATGGGTGTGGCTGTCAGTGTCAGTGGTGTGACGGGTGTGGCTGTCAGTGTCAGTGTCAGTGGTGTGATGGGTGTGTCAGTGTCAGTGGTGTGATGGGTGTGGCTGTGTCAGTGTCAGTGGTGTGATGGGTGTGGCTGTGTCAGTGTCAGTGGTGTGATGGGTGTGTCAGTGTCAGTGTCAGTGGTGTGATGGGTGTGGCTGTCAGTGGTGTGATGGGTGTGTCAGTGTCAGTGGTGTGATGGATGTGTCAGTGTTAGTGGTGTGATGGGTGTGTCAGTGTCAGTGGTGTGATGGGTGTGGCTGTGTCAGTGGTGTGATGGGTGTGTCAGTGTCAGTGGAGTGATGGGTGTGGCTGTGTCATTGGAGTGATGGGTGTGGCTGTCAGTGTCAGTGGTGTGATGGGTGTGGCTGTGTCAGTGGTGTGATGGGTGTGTCAGTGTCAGTGGTGTAATGGGTGTGGCTGTCAGTGTCAGTGGTGTGATGGGTGTGGCTGTGTCAGTGGTGTGACGGGTGTGGCTGTCAGTGTCAGTGGTGTGACGGGTGTGGCTGTCAGTGTCAGTGGTGTGATGGGTATGGCTGTGTCAGTGTCAGTGGTGTGACGGGTGTGGCTGTCAGTGTCAGTGGTGTGATGGGTGTGGCTGTGTCAGTGTCAGTGGTGTAACGGGTGTGGCTGTCAGTGACAGTGGTGTGACGGGTGTGGCTGTGTCAGTGTCAGTGGTGTGACGGGTGTGGCTGTCAGTGTCAGTGGTGTGATGGGTGTGTCAGTGTCAGTGGTGTGACGGGTGTGGCTGTGTCAGTGTCAGTGGTGTGACGGGTGTGGCTGTGTCAGTGTCAGTGGTGTGATGGGTGTGGCTGTGTCAGTGTCAGTGGTGTGATGGGTGTGTCAGTGTCAGTGGTGTGATGGCTGTGTCAGTGTCAGTGGTGTGATGGGTGTGTCAGTGTCAGTGGTGTGATGGGTGTGGCTGTCAGTGTCAGTGGTGTGACGGGTGAGGCTGTCAGTGTCAGTGGTGTGATGGGTGTAGCTGTGTCAGTGTCAGTGGTGTGATGGGTGTGGCTGTGTCAGTGTCAGTGGTGTGACGGGTGTGGCTGTGTCAGTGTTAGTGGTGTGATGGGTGTGGCTGTCAGTGTCAGTGGTGTGACGGGTGTGGCTGTCAGTGTCAGTGGTGTGATGGGTGTGGCTGTCAGTGTCAGTGGTGTGATGGGTGTGGCTGTCAGTGTCAGTGGTGTGACGGGTGTGGCTGTCAGTGTCAGTGGTGTGACGGGTGTGGCTGTCAGTGTCAGTGGTGTGATGGGTGTGGCTGTGTCAGTGTCAGTGGTGTGACGGGTGTGGCTGTCAGTGTCAGTGGTGTGATGGGTGTGGCTGTCAGTGTCAGTGGTGTTACGGGTGTGGCTGTCAGTGTCAGTGGTGTGATGGGTGTGGCTGTCAGTGTCAGTGGTGTGATGGGTGTGGCTGTCAGTGTCAGTGGTGTGATGGGTGTGGCTGTCAGTGTCAGTGGTGTGACGGGTGTGGCTGTGTCAGTGTCAGTGGTGTGATGGGTGTGGCTGTCAGTGTCAGTGGTGTGATGGGTGTGGCTGTGTCAGTGTCAGTGGTGTGACGGGTGTGGCTGTGTCAGTGTCAGTGGTGTGATGGGTGTGGCTGTGTCAGTGGTGTGATGGGTATGGCTGTCAGTGTCAGTGGTGTGATGGGTGTGGCTGTGTCAGTGTCAGTGGTGTGAAGGTGTGGCTGTGTCAGTGTCAGTGGTGTGACGGGTGTGGCTGTGTCAGTGGTGTGATGGGTATGGCTGTCAGTGTCAGTGGTGTGATGGGTGTGGCTGTGTCAGTGTCAGTGGTGTGACTGGTGTGGCTGTGTCAGTGGTGTGATGGGTGTGGCTGTCAGTGTCAGTGGTGTGATGGGTGTGGCTGTCAGTGTCAGTGGTGTGATGGGTGTGGCTGTCAGTGTCAGTGGTGTGATGGGTGTGGCTGTGTCAGTGTCAGTGGTGTGACGGGTGTGGCTGTCAGTGTCAGTGGTGTGATGGGTGTGGCTGTGTCAGTGTCAGTGGTGTGATGGGTGTGGCTGTCAGTGTCAGTGGTGTGACGGGTGTGGCTGTCAGTGTCAGTGGTGTGATAGGTGTGGCTGTCAGTGTCATTAGTGTGATGGGTGTGGCTGTCAGTGTCAGTGGTGTGATGGGTGTGGCTGTGTCAGTGTCAGTGGTGTGATGGGTGTGTCAGTGTCAGTGGTGTGACGGGTGTGGCTGTGTCAGTGTCAGTGGTGTGATGGGTGTGGATGTCAGTGTCAGTGGTGTGATGGGTGTAGCTGTCAGTGTCAGTGGTGTGACGGGTGTGGCTGTGTCAGTGGTGTGATGGGTGTGTTAGTGTCAGTGGTGTGACGGGTGTGTCAGTGTCAGTGGTGTGATGGGTGTGTCAGTGTCAGTGGTGTGATGGGTGTGTCAGTGTCAGTGGTGTGATGGGTGTGGCTGTGTCAGTGGTGTGATGGGTGTGGCTGTGTCAGTGTCAGTGGTGTGATGGGTGTGTCAGTGTCAGTGGTGTGATGGGTGTGGCTGTCAGTGTCAGTGGTGTGACGGGTGTGGCTGTCAGTGTCAGTGTCAGTGGTGTGATGGGTGTGTCAGTGTCAGTGGTGTGATGGGTGTGGCTGTGTCAGTGTCAGTGGTGTGATGGTTGTGTCAGTGTCAGTGTCAGTGGTGTGATGGGTGTGGCTGTCAGTGGTGTGATGGGTGTGTCAGTGTCAGTGGTGTGATGGACGTGTCAGTGTCAGTGGTGTGATGGGTGTGTCAGTGTCAGTGGTGTGATGGGTGTGGCTGTGTCAGTGGTGTGATGGGTGTGTCAGTGTCAGTGGTGTGATGGGTGTGGCTGTGTCAGTGGTGTGATGGGTGTGTCAGTGTCAGTGGTGTGATGGGTGTGGCTGTCAGTGTCAGTGGTGTGATGGGTGTGGCTGTGTCAGTGGTGTGATGGGTGTGTCAGTGTCAGTGGTGTGATGGGTGTGGCTGTCAGTGTCAGTGGTGTGATGGGTGTGGCTGTGTCAGTGGTGTGACGGGTGTGGCTGTCAGTGTCAGTGGTGTGACGGGTGTGGCTGTCAGTGTCAGTGGTGTGATGGGTATGGCTGTGTCAGTGTCAGTGGTGTGACGGGTGTGGCTGTCAGTGTCAGTGGTGTGATGGGTGTGGCTGTCAGTGTCAGTGGTGTGATGGGTGTGGCTGTGTCAGTGTCAGTGGTGTAACGGGTGTGGCTGTCAGTGACAGTGGTGTGACGGGTGTGGCTGTGTCAGTGTCAGTGGTGTGACGGGTGTGGCTGTCATTGTCAGTGGTGTGATGGGTGTGGCTGTTAGGGTATGGGGGGGTTGTAGGGGAGACGGGGTGTGAAGGGTTATTGATGATTTTTACTACATATTTAAAAAACTATTTATTTTACAATATATTATACTTTACAGTATATATATTTTTATATATTAGAAATTATACTATATATTTGAATACGATGTACTAGGTTAATATGTGAAAATATATTCCCACCCTAAATATAATTTCCAGGTAAGGAGGGGTCTAAACCCCCCAGTTATGGGTTAGGGTAAGTAAAATTGGGTTTATGTTGAGTGGATAGATACAGTGCTTCATATCCCTCTCTGAAAAATATGATGTAAACTGAAGAGTAGATCCAGGTATATGAGGTTTGGTTAAGGCTGGTTAAATTGAACTGATGTAGAGGAAAGGCCCATTAGTAATACATTTTCCATTAACCTCCTGGTAATAGAGGTTAGGATGGGATAGGTTGATTTTATTGATGTGTAAACAATCATAAAAACAAACAAGGGTTAGGAATATGATGCAACATTGGACCGAGATCCTGGTATTAGAGGTTAGGTCCGGGACAGTTGGGTGGGATATCTTCAGGTTATCTTGAGATGATTTCGGGACTTTTTTAGTGTCCCCGCGACCCGGTCCTAGACCAGGCTTCCACCCCCAGGAAGCAGCCCGTGACAGCTGACAAACACCCAGGTACCTAATTTACTGCTAGGTAACAGGGACATAGGGTGAATAAAACTCTGCCCATTGTTTCTCGCTGGCGCCTGGGATCGAACCCAGGACCACAGGATCACAAGTCCCGCGTGCTGTCCGCTCGGCCGACCGGCTCCCCAATCGGGGAGCCGGTTAGGGAGCCCCGGGTTGATACACAAACAATACATTTCCCCCAAAAAGGGGAGCATTTGAAGTTAGGTGCAGGGAGGTTAGGTGCAGGGAGGTTAGGTGCAGGGAGGTTAGGTGCAGGGAGGTTAGGTGCAGGGAGGCTGAGTAGATGTGTAAAACAAACACTTTCCCAACATTATAGTTACAATATTGTACATAAATCCAAACTGGCTAGGCACGGGGCAGTTAGATTTATACCCAAAATTCAACCCTTTCTTAACAATGAAGTTACAATATTCAACAAAGTTCCTGACAAGTTTGATACGGGGCAGTTAGGTTTATACCCAAATTGGCGCTTTTCTAAGTATATGTCGTATCAGAGGTTCGGTCTCAGGTTGTTTAGTTGTGATAATATGAGTAAAATACCCAGTAACAATAACACACTTCTAAGATTATATTCGCAAAAATCAGCTGTAATCCAAGGTCGAATGGAAGGTGAAAGTAGACATTAACAACTCAGTCAGTTAACTTCTACACTGGATGTGATGGACATAGTTACTATTAGTAGAATTTGGCTTTGGTTTGAAATAATTAGAATACCTTTAATTGCATTGACTCAAATTGGGATAATTTGGTTGAATTTAGCTATTGTTGTATTAGCTTAGGTTAGGATAGATAGGTCTAGTTAAATAGGAGTGATGCTTAATAAACACAGCTGGATATCAGAAATAGCTGGATGGACACAGCAGAAGTAGAGGGAACTGGTATACCACGCATACCACATTGAGAATGTGGCATGTGTTGCAGACTGAATGTTGGTAATAGATCTTCTTGAGATATCTTGAGATGATTTCGGGGCTTTAGTGTCCCCGCGGCCCGGTCCTCACCGGGCCTCCACCCCCAGGAAGCAGCCCGTGACAGCTGACTAACTCCCAGGTACCTATTTACTGCTAGGTAACAGGGGCATTCAGGGTGAAAGAAACTTTGCCCATTTGTTTCTGCCTCGTGCGGGAATCGAACCCGCGCCACAGAATTACAAGTCCTGCGCGCAATCCACCAGGCTACGAGGCCCCTCGTAGCTCAGGTAGATGGTAATAGATGGCAACAACTCTAACAGTGAAATCCAGTTTTGGTTGTTATATGATTAGTTACATTTAGTTAATTTCAACTTTGGTTTGTATTGAAATGGGGTAAATTTAGTATAATTAACTCAAATTGGGATAAATTTGGTAAAACTTGGCATTGGCTGTGTTAGGTAAGGGTAGGTTAGAATAGGTAAGGTTGGAATGAGGCCAATAAACGCATCTGGATGTACGAAAATAGCCAGTTGGACACATCACTAACACTATGAAATGACCTTAAGAATGAGATATATTATGTAGTGACTGGATATTGGTAATACACATTAAATTTATGTAGAATATATGAAACTTGGGTAAATTGGGCTTTTGCTGTGCTATGATACAGTAAATTTGGTGGAAATTGTATTAACGTACCAAAATTCAGGTAAATTTGGGTAAATTTGGTGGAAATTGTCCTAAATTAAGTAAAAATTTAGGTGGGATCCTACTACACATTTACGTGTTTTCTAAACATGCTAACAAATGACATTTCATTGTTTTGGGCACGTTTTAAATTAAGTTTAATATACGTGTTTTGAGAATTTGTAAAGTCGAGTATAAAACGTGAGGTCATAACGGTTTAATAAAACGTGTTTTAAATGTTATGATATAACGTTTTGGAGCAAATGTTTTTAAAACGTTAATTCTTATTATTAATTATTGCAATTGTTAGGAATAATTATCCCTAGAGAGAGAGAGAGAGAGAGAGAGAGAGAGAGAGAGAGAGAGAGAGAGAGAGAGAGAGAGAGAGAGAGAGAGAGAGAGAGAGAGAGAGAGAGAGAGAGAGAGAGGAGAGAGAGAGAGAGAGGAGAGAGAGAGAGAGAGAGAGAGAGAGAGAGAGAGGGAGAGAGAGAGAGAGAGAGAGAGAGAGAGAGAGAGAGAGAGAGAGAGAGAGAGAGAGAGAGAGAGAGAGAGAGAGAGAGAGAGAGAGAGAGAGAGAGAGAGAGAGAGAGAGAGAGAGAGGGACGGACGGACGAGACGGACGGACGGACGGACGGACGGACGGACGGACGGACGGACGGACGGACGGACGGACAGACAGACAGACAGACAGACAGACAGACAGACAGACAGACAGACAGACAGACAGACAGACAGACAGACAGACAGACAGACAGACACACAGACAGAGACAGAGAAACAGAGACAGAGAGACAGAGATACAGAGAGGATGTAACAATGGGGTATTAATAAGGTATTAAAAACTAAAATATTTTCGGTGAATAGTTTAGCACTAATAATGTTGATATCTTTATGGAAAATCCATGTGTGTTTTTTATATTGAGCTCATAGGATGTCACATGTATCATTCATATATGCGAAATTCTAATTTTTGGGGAGTTGGTTAAACTCGGCATATTATGAAAAATGTCCTAAACATACCTAGAAAAATATTGAGCAAATTGTGTCTTGTGTGACCAAGTTGGCTGTGATTGGATTTGTACAAATAGCACAATGATTATTATCGTGCAAGTTGTGAATTATTTGTGCAGGTTATGTATGTATTGATAGTATTTTGCACAATTTGTATGATGATTGCAATTATGTATTGATTACATTCCCGCAAATTATGTATTGTTTGTGCAAGTTCAATATTAATTGTGTATGTTTTGTAAGTGTATTTGCGGGAATTGTGTAGTTTTGTATTTAATGTGTATGTGCTAGTTATGTATTGTTCATATTCGTGCTAGTTGTGTATTGTTCATATTCGTGCTAGTTATGTATTGTTCATATTCGTGCTAGTTGTGTATTGTTCATATTCGTGCTAGTTGTGTATTGTTCATATTCGTGCTAGTTATGTATTGTTCATATTCGTGCTAGTTGTGTATTGTTCATATTCGTGCTAGTTGTGTATTGTTCATATTCGTGCTAGTTGTATGTGTGTATTGTTCATATTCGTGCTAGTTGTGTATTGTTCATATTCGTGCTAGTTGTGTATATTCGTTCATATTCGTGCTAGTTATGTATTGTTCATATTCGTGCTAGTTGTGTATTGTTCATATTCGTGCTAGTTGTGTATTGTTCATATTCGTGCTAGTTGTGTATTGATTATATATGTGCAAGATGTAGATTAATTGTGTATATATTGTGATTGTATTTGTGTGAATTGTGTATTTGTGCTAGTTGTTTATTTTACGTAATGGGGGTAGTTACGTATTGTTTGCATTTGTGCTGGAATGTGTATTTGATTGTATTTATGCAAGTTGTTTAATAATTATGAAAGATGTGTAATAATTATTCGAGTTGTGTAATAATTGTGCGTGTTGTGCAATTGTATATAGACGAAGTGTGTATTTCCGCCTGTTGTGTATTGATTGTCAATGTGTAAGTCGTGTAATTATATAGCAAGTCTGGTTGTATTAATTGTGCAAAGATGTGTATTAATTACACAACTTGTGTATTAATTCTCTACATTTTATAATCATTTTTGTGCGAATGGTGTATTTATACAAGTTGTGTTTTAATTGCTAAAATGAAACTGGTGCATCTGTATTTTTATGCAAATTGTGTATTTGTGTAAATTCTGTGTATGTTTTCTGAAAAATAGATCTTGATGAACAAGTGTGAAAGTGTACATAATTCCTGTGTCAGCGTGTTGGTATTTTGTGAAAGTTTTGTTTATGGAATTGTATAATTTTAGTGAAAATGCATTTTGATTGTATGAGCGTATCGGTAATTTGTTATATATGGGAAAATACAATACTTTGTGTAAATGTCGATTTGCCGAGTTGCTAGATGCACGATATCGACCTGTAGAATATAGCACGCTATCTAGAGACAAAGTTACATAAATGTCGTTGGTGTGAAGGAATTATTATATATCAAAATGTTAAGAAGCTCCTGTAGCTTCCCTGCAATGATTCAGTACTGAGACTCCTATGAATGTCATCTGAAATATTATAATCCTCCGCTGTATTTTCGTTTAATAATCATAATAATAATAATATTCTTCAAATAACAAGACTAACCAACCCAAACCTAACCTACCCAACGGTTTGAAAATATAAATTTATTAGTCATTTTCATAGTTTTGTTTATTATCATAGTGTACATTCCAGTCTTAATAAACATAGAGTATTTTACAACTAAGTAAGATACCAGTTGATGCTTGACATCATTGCTTGTGACGTCACCTACCGCTAAGCTGAGCTGCTGTGAGGGTTATACACCTGACGTCACCTACCGCTAAGCTGAGCTGCTGTGAGGTTTATACACCTGACGTCACCTACCGCTAAGCTGAGCTGCTGTGAGGTTTATACACCTGACGTCACCTACCGCTAAGCTGAGCTGCTGTGAGGTTTATACACCTGACGTCACCTACCGCTAAGCTGAGCTGCTGTGAGGTTTATACACCTGACGTCACCTACCGCTAAGCTGAGCTGCTGTGAGGTTTATACACCTGACGTCACCTACCGCTAAGCTGAGCTGCTGTGAGGTTTATACACCTGACGTCACCTACCGCTAAGCTGAGCTGCTGTGAGGTTTATACACCTGACGTCACCTACCGCTAAGCTGAGCTGCTGTGAGGTTTATACACCTGACGTCACCTACCGCTAAGCTGAGCTGCTGTGAGGTTTATACACCTGACGTCACCTACCGCTAAGCTGAGCTGCTGTGAGGGTTATACACCTGACGTCACCTACCGCTAAGCTGAGCTGCTGTGAGGTTTATACACCTGACGTCACCTACCGCTAAGCTGAGCTGCTGTGAGGTTTATACACCTGACGTCGCCTACCGCTAAGCTGAGCTGCTGTGAGGTTTATACACCTGACGTCACCTACCGCTAAACTGAGCTGCTGTGAGGTTTATACACCTGACGTCACCTACCGCTAAGCTGAGCTGCTGTGAGGTTTATACACCTGACGTCACCTACCGCTAAGCTGAGCTGCTGTGAGGTTTATACACCTGACGTCACCTACCGCTAAGCTGAGCTGCTGTGAGGTTTATACACCTGACGTCACCTACCGCTAAGCTGAGCTGCTGTGAGGTTTATACACCTGACGTCACCTACCGCTAAGCTGAGCTGCTGTGAGGTTTATACACCTGACGTCGCCTACCGCTAAGCTGAGCTGCTGTGAGGTTTATACACCTGACGTCACCTACCGCTAAGCTGAGCTGCTGTGAGGTTTATACACCTGACGTCGCCTACCGCTAAGCTGAGCTGCTGTGAGGTTTATACACCTGACGTCACCTACCGCTAAGCTGAGCTGCTGTGAGGTTTATACACCTGACGTCACCTACCGCTAAGCTGAGCTGCTGTGAGGTTTATACACCTGACGTCACCTACCGCTAAGCTGAGCTGCTGTGAGGTTTATACACCTGACGTCGCCTACCGCTAAGCTGAGCTGCTGTGAGGTTTATACACCTGACGTCGCCTACCGCTAAGCTGAGCTGCTGTGAGGTTTATACACCTGACGTCACCTACCGCTAAGCTGAGCTGCTGTGAGGTTTATACACCTGACGTCGCCTACCGCTAAGCTGAGCTGCTGTGAGGTTTATACACCTGACGTCACCTACCGCTAAGCTGAGCTGCTGTGAGGTTTATACACCTGACGTCACCTACCGCTAAGCTGAGCTGCTGTGAGGTTTATACACCTGACGTCACCTACCGCTAAGCTGAGCTGCTGTGAGGTTTATACACCTGACGTCGCCTACCGCTAAGCTGAGCTGCTGTGAGGTTTATACACCTGACGTCACCTACCGCTAAGCTGAGCTGCTGTGAGGTTTATACACCTGACGTCGCCTACCGCTAAGCTGAGCTGCTGTGAGGTTTATACACCTGACGTCGCCTACCGCTAAGCTGAGCTGCTGTGAGGTTTATACACCTGACGTCGCCTACCGCTATGCTGTGAGGTTTATACACCTGACGTCACCTACCGCTAAGCTGAGCTGCTGTGAGGTTTATGCACCTTGATGCTAATGAATGAGTTAATTTTGTTGACCAAACTCGGGGGGGGCCTCGTAGCCTGGTGGATAGCGCGCAGGACTCGTAATTCTGTGGCGCGGGTTCGATTCCCGCACGAGGCAGAAACAAATGGGCAAAGTTTCTTTCACCCTGAATGCCCCTGATACCTAGCAGTAAATAGGTACCTGGGTGTTAGTCAGCTGTCACGGGCTGCTTCCTGGGGGTGGAGGCCGGGTCGAGGACCGGGCCGCGGGGACACTAAAGCCCCGAAATCATCTCAAGATAACCTCAAGAAACTACACATTAGAAAGTGAAGGAACGGCGACGTTTCGGGAGGTTCTGGACCATTCTCAAGTCGATTGTGATGAGGAAATGTTGTTTAAGATTCAGATACTTGGAACATAAAGGATGAGGGAAGGAAGGCAGTAAATAGGCAAGAGAGAGGTTATCTTGAGATGATTTCGGGGCTTTAGTGTCCCCGCGGCCCGGTCCTCGACCAGGCCTCCACCCCTAGGAAGCAGCCCGTGACAGCTGACTAACACCCAGGTACCTATTTTACTGCTAGGTAACAGGGACATAGGGTGAAAGAAACTCTGCCCATTGTTTCTCGCCGGCGCCTGGGATCGAACCCAGGACCACAGGATCACAAGTCCAGCGTGCTGTCCGCTCGGCCGACCGGCTCCTGAGGTGAGGAGAAGCAAGGCAAAAGGTACGAAAGGTAAAGTGTAATAAAAGGGATAGTAATAGGAATAAGAAAGGGATCATAAGATAAAACAAGGGGAAAGACAAAGAAAGAAGGAAAGAGAAAGAAAGATAAATGGAAGAGGGTAAGCTTATGTTAGGTCACGTTTGTTAGAAAGTTTAGAGCATTTGAGTATATACTGTGAAAGGGAAGAGTGCACAGCAACAAAGCCAGGACTCAAGTTCATGTTGGGTACTTTGTGTATAAGAGCCGATTCTACAAGACGGCGTCTGTGTAGAGTAGAGGCAGCAAAGATTATTTTGGAGGAAGACCAATCAATAGGATGATTAGAATCCCTCACATGAGAGAAGAGAGCATTGTTAGTGTCTGCAGACTTAACGCTTCTCTTGTGTTCTTTAAGTCTGTCATTCAGTGTACGGCCATTATCACCAAAGTCTTGGAGAGGACAAGACGAACAGGAAACAGAGTAGACACCAGCAGCATTAGAAGCAGGAGGAGCAGTGTGAACTAGATTGCTACGAAGTGTGTTAGTTTGTGGAAAGGTGAGCTTTATGTCAAGAGGACGAAGGGTATTGGTAAAAGTTTTAAGTTCAGATATGAAGGGAAGGCAGAGGTCATATTATTATATTATTATGACCTCTGCCTAGTTATATATATATATATATATATATATATATATATATATATATATATATATATATATATATATATATATATATATATATATATATATATATATATATATATATATATGTGTGTGTGTGTGTACATGTAAAACATGCATTTTTTGAAAAACAGCGCCATCTGTTAGATGTAAGGACAATACACGCTGTAATCTCCAAAAGTTCTTCACCGATTGCTTTGAAATCTTAACAAAACGTTCCATTTGAATACGCGCATGTTTTTATGTGCCAACCATAAGATGCCACACCTGTGACAGGTAAAAACATGCTATTTTTTAAAACAGCGTCATGTGTTGCACGTAATAGCAACAAACGCAATACTAAACATGTTATGATTCCATTTCAATGTTTCCGATTGCATCGATAAACTGAATTTTCATAGATTTCGATTTATTTTCATTTTCATTTAATTATTTTGTGTCACATTGCATTGTAATTGAGCTGTGTTGTTTACCATGTCGTTCATTTCGTGAGTAGAATTTATCTGTTTATTTTTATTTTTTTTATCGTTTTTTAAACTGTTTTCTTATATTTCAGTGATGGGAACATCAGATCACTTGATGTTCCCAAATTTCTGATGGGAACATCATATCATTTGGGAATGCATCGAACGAGGGAGTTGAGAATGTTGGGGAGCAACAACGTAAGAGCAACACACGCTATACTAAACATGTTATGATTCCATTTCAATGTTTCCGATTGCATTGATAAATTGAATTTTCTACGATTTCAATTTATTTTCATTTTGATTTAATTATTTTGTGTGTAATTGCATTGAAATTGAGCTCTGTTGTTTACCATACCGGTCATTTCGTGCGTAGAATTTATTTGTTTATTTTTTCATTATTTATTTCATTTTTTTTTACTGTTTTTCTTATATTTCAGTGATGGGAACATCAGATCACTAGATGTTCCCAATTTTCTGATGGGAACATCAGATCATTTGGGAATGCATTGGACGAGGGAGTTAGAAATGTTGGGGAGGATGAGGAGGCGGGGGAGTTGGGGATGGTGGGGACGAAGGGACAGGGGAATGGGGAATGGTGGGGAGGACAAGGGGACAGGGGAATGGGGGATGATGGGGAGGATGAAGGGCTGGGGGAGGGGTGAGTGGTAGGAAGGGTGAGGGGACCAGGGAGTGGGAGTTGGTGGAGAGAACGAAAGGGACGGTGGAGTGGGGGATGGTGGGGAGGACAAAAGGACAGAGGGAGGGGGGAATGGTGGGGAAGACGAGGGGACGGTGGAGTGGGGGATGGTGGGGAGGACAACGGGACGGGGGAGGGGGGAACGGTGGGGTGGACTAGTAGACAGGAGAAGGTTGCTGTGGCTCAGCAAGACATATGCGTAACTGAGCCACAGCAACGCGTGGCCGAGTACAGCTAGTAAAAATATATATGTTGTTAAATATAACCGAATAAGGTAAGATTAATGATTCTAACACAATTCTTCTCAATATTTTTTTCGTTTTTCTTCGCTCTTGTGGGTAATTGAAATATTAACTCTCCAAAGTTCATTTTCTCATATTTTATTTGTTATTTATGGTCTGATGCCTAAAAGCGTTTCACAAGGGCTTCTTACATTTTCAAAGACAGGTTTACATATATCATATATCATGCTTATATTAGTTTTGGGTGAAATGATATGACAAATGTTTTTGGGTGAGGTGACAGAACACGAATCATTGGGTATAAATTGGATATGAAAACATAAGAATGAAAGTAACTACAGAAGGCCTATTGGCCCATATTTTCTCATGCTGTTTCTATATTGGTTCAGGGTCTTGAAGTGGGTAGAATATAGTTATGTGTTAATTGGCTGTTGATTGCTGGTGTTGATCTTTTGATGTGTAGGTCCTCGCTGATGTCGAGTCTCCTGCTATCGCTGTACCTATCGATGATTTCTGTTTTGCTTGTTAAGATTTCTCTGGTGATGGTCTGGTTGTGATATGAGATTATATGTTCCTTGATGGAGCCCTGTTGTTTGTGCATTGTTAATCGCCTAGGAGACGTTGTCTTGCCTATATACTGAGATAATTGGGGCTTACAGTCCCCAAGTGGGCATGTGAAGGCATAGACGACGTTGGTTTCCTTCAAGACGTTCTGTTTGGTGTCTGGGGTGTTTTTCATGAGTAGGTTGGCCGTTTTCCTGATTTTGCAGTAAATAGTCAATTGTATTTTCAGATTTTTGTCTGTAGGGATAACGTTCCTAATAATATTATCTTTCAGAACACTTTCCTCAGTTTTATGAGCCGTTGAAAAGAAGTTCCTGTAAAACAGTCTAGTAGGGGGTACAAGTGTTGGGTTAGTTGACTCCTCAGAAGTTACATCTAACTTTATTTTAAAATGTCATTACACAAAAAGGGGTCGCAACACTGGTGACAAGCAGGGTACAAGACTGCTTGTCACAAGTTGTAGAGCTCCTCCAGCTCCTCAGATGGCGGGCAGGAACCATGGATGCAGTGAACATTTCCTCTCTGGATCGCCACATTAAGGCGCTGAAAGAGACAACTGGCAGCTCTAGGGGTCTCTAGTTGTTTCAATTAGCTTGGACCCCAACTCCTTCAAAAATCTTGCAGCACTTTTACCCCAGTCACCAGTATCATATTACAGATGTTTTATGTTACATTGAGGTGTGTGTCGATGATTTTAGCGGAATTGATGAGGCGTACAAGGGATTATCATTGAGGAACGGTTAAAATAAAACGCCTGAGAGATGTTATAGCTCGTTTCGAAAATTATATATTCAAAAATATGAGTACGATGTGAGGAACTCTGTTGGAGACTTGAACAGGACGTTGAGTAATGATCTTTGCATTTGGGAGTGTGGGAAACAGTTCACACTAAACAAGTGAGAGTGAGATACTTGTCAGTTGACCAGACCACACATTAGAAGTTGAAGGGACGACGACGTTTCGTTCCGTCCTGGACCATTCTCAAGTCGATTGTGAGAATGGTCCAGGACGGACCGAAACGTCGTCGTCCCTTCAACTTCTAGTGTGTGGTCTGGTCAACATACTTTAGCCACGTTATTGTGACTCATCGCCTGCATACTTGTCAGTTTATACTCTGTAGTATCCCCCTTGTATGAATGGCAGATAGTGGATTTTATATCATTCTTATGGTAATTAAACGATCTTTGGCTGGACACTATAAATATTAGGTATCAATACACGATCTGCAGACATTAGCTAACTTTTTTCTTACATATAAAAACAGGCTCTAATATATGTATTTGACCGAATAAGCAATTGTATAGTTAGGTGAAGAGAGAACGAATGGGGTTAAGCCGGATATAGTCTACAGTATTGATGGGTTCTTCAGCAGTTTATAGAGATGTCAGGATTGAAGGGTATAAGTGGATACAATGGGTATAGGCAAGATATTAATATTATCTACAGTTTGTATATAGATGACATGATAGAGGTGTATAAGTGGATACAATGGGTGTGAAAAAGGGGTTTTAATTTGAGCAATGATTGCCCCCCAAACATACGGGGGGGGGGGCAATCCCTCTAGTCACTACACTGTGCCCAGGTGCACACTGTGGTCACTACACTGTGCCCAGGTGCACACTCTGGTCACTACACTGTGCCCAGGTGCACACTCTGGTCACTACACTGTGCCCAGGTGCACACTCTGGTCACTACACTGTGCCCAGGTGCACACTCTGGTCACTACACTGTGCCCAGGTGCACACTCTGGTCACTACACTGTGCCCAGGTGCACACTCTGGTCACTACACTGTGCCCAGGTGCACACTCTGGTCACTACACTGTGCCCAGGTGCACACTCTGGTCACTACACTGTGCCCAGGTGCACACTGTGGTCACTACACAGTGCCCAGGTGCACACTCTGGTCACTACACTGTGCCCAGGTGCACACTTTGGTCACTACACTGTGCCCAGGTGCACACTGTGGTCACTACACTGTGCCCAGGTGCACACTGTGGTCACTACACTGTGCCCAGGTGCACACTGTGGTCACTACACTGTGCCCAGGTGCACACTGTGGTCACTACACAGTGCCCAGGTGCACACTGTGGTCACTACACTGTGCCCAGGTGCACACTATGGTCACTACACAGTGCCCAGGTGCACACTGTGGTCACTACACTGTGCCCAGGTGCACACTGTGGTCACTACACAGTGCCCAGGTGCACACTGTAGTCACTACACTGTGCCCAGGTGCACACTGTGGTCACTACACAGTGCCCAGGTGCACACTGTGGTCACTACACTGTGCCCAGGTGCACACTGTGGTCACTACACAGTGCCCAGGTGCACACTGTGGTCACTACACAGTGCCCAGGTGCACACTGTGGTCACTACACTGTGCCCAGGTGCACACTGTGGTCACTACACAGTGCCCAGGTGCACACTGTGGTCACTACACTGTGCCCAGGTGCACACTGTGGTCACTACACAGTGCCCAGGTGCACACTGTGGTCACTACACTGTGCCCAAGTGCACACTGTGGTCACTACACAGTGCCCAGGTGCTCTACTCTCACTGTCTCCCACACACTCCCACTTAAACCTCCCACCCATTATGTAAGTTTCCCATCTGTTACATAAACCACGTAGCGGAAACGGGAGAGGGGGGGGGGCGTTGGGAGGAGGACAGGTGTAGGGAGGGGAGAGGCGTGGGACAGGTGTAGGGAGGGGAGAGGCGTGGGACAGGTGCAGGGAGGGGAGAGGCGTGTGAGAGTAAGGGAGGAGAAGAATCATTAGTTATGACACCTCCAGAAGGACTCCCCCGCCCCCTCCCGCCCCCCAGGACATACACACTAACACACACCTCCTCACAACGGACACACCTGCAACACACACCTCCTCACAACGGACACACCTGTAACACACACACCTGTAGTACCACACCATTGTGTAGTACAGCTGTTAACGGGAACTAGTCTGGCCCGCACGGTTGCCAGAAAATTTAACATTTCCTGAACCGGTAGAATCTATTGATGCAAACTTGACTACACTGAGGTGAGAGGCAGGAGCTCCCCACTCACTCATTGGTGGTTGTGTGGAGGGCAGAGTTGCGTGTGGGGGGCAGAGTTGCGTGTGGGGGGCAGAGTTGCGTGTGGGGGGGGAGAGTTGCGTGTGGAGGGCAGAGTTGCGTGTGGGGGGGAGAGTTGCGTGTGGAGGGCAGAGTTGCGTGTGGGGGCAGAGTTGCGTGTGGGGGGGAAGAGTTGCGTGTGGGGGGCAGAGTTGCGTGTGGGGGGCAGAGTTGCGTGTGGGGGGGAGAGTTGCGTGTGGGGGGGAAGAGTTGCGTGTGGGGGGCAGAGTTGCGTGTGGGGGGCAGAGTTGCGTGTGGAGGGCAGAGTTGCGTGTGGGGCGCAGAGTTGCGTGTGGGGGGAAGAGTTGCGTGTGGGGGGAAGAGTTGCGTGTGGGGGGCAGAGTTGCGTGTGGGGGGCAGAGTTGCGTGTGGGGGGGAAGAGTTGCGTGTGGGGGGAAGAGTTGCGTGTGGGGGGCAGAGTTGCGTGTGGAAGGCAGAGTTGCGTGTGGGGGGCAGAGTTGCGTGTGGGGGAAGAGTTGCGTGTGGGGGGAAGAGTTGCGTGTGGGGGGCAGAGTTGCGTGTGGGGGGCAGAGTTGCGTGTGGGGGGAAGAGTTGCGTGTGGGGGGAAGAGTTGCGTGTGGGGGGAAGAGTTGCGTGTGGAGGGCAGAGTTGCGTGTGGGGAGGGCAGAGTTGCGTGTGGGGGGGAGAGTTGCGTGTGGGGGGGAGAGTTGCGTGTGGGGGGCAGAGTTGCGTGTGGGGGGGAGAGTTGCGTGTGGGGGGCAGAGTTGCGTGTGGGGGGAAGAGTTGCGTGTGGGGGGAAGAGTTGCGTGTGGAGGGCAGAGTTGCGTGTGGGGAGGGAAGAGTTGCGTGTGGGGGGCAGAGTTGCGTGTGGGGGGCAGAGTTGCGTGTGGGGGGGAGAGTTGCGTGTGGGGGGCAGAGTTGCGTGTGGGGGAAGAGTTGCGTGTGGGGGGGAAGAGTTGCGTGTGGAGGGCAGAGTTGCGTGTGGGGAGGGAAGAGTTGCGTGTGGGGGGCAGAGTTGCGTGTGGGGGGCAGAGTTGCGTGTGGGGGGGAGAGTTGCGTGTGGGGGGCAGAGTTGCGTGTGGGGGGAAGAGTTGCGTGTGGGGGGGAAGAGTTGCGTGTGGAGGGCAGAGTTGCGTGTGGGGAGGGAAGAGTTGCGTGTGGAGGGCAGAGTTGCGTGTGGGGAGGGAAGAGTTGCGTGTGGGGGGAAGAGTTGCGTGTGGGGGGCAGAGTTGCGTGTGGGGGGCAGAGTTGCGTGTGGGGGGCAGAGTTGCGTGTGGGGGGAAGAGTTGCGTGTGGGGGGAAGAGTTGCGTGTGGAGGGCAGAGTTGCGTGTGGGGAGGGCAGAGTTGCGTGTGGGGGGAGAGTTGCGTGTGGGGGGGAGAGTTGCGTGTGGGGGGCAGAGTTGCGTGTGGGGGGGAAGAGTTGCGTGTGGAGGGCAGAGTTGCGTGTGGGGAGGGAAGAGTTGCGTGTGGGGGGGAGAGTTGCGTGTGGGGGGGAAGAGTTGCGTGTGGAGGGCAGAGTTGCGTGTGGGGGGGAGAGTTGCGTGTGGGGGGGAGAGTTGCGTGTGGGGGGCAGAGTTGCGTGTGGGGGGGAAGAGTTGCGTGTGGAGGGCAGAGTTGCGTGTGGGGAGGGAAGAGTTGCGTGTGGGGGGCAGAGTTGCGTGTGTGTGGGGGGGAAGAGTTGCGTGTGGAGGGCAGAGTTGCGTGTGGGGGGGGGGGAAGAGTTGCGTGTGGGGGGCAGAGTTGCATGTGGGGGGAGAGTTGCGTGTGGGGGGCAGAGTTGCGTGTGGGGGGGAAGAGTTGCGTGTGGGGGGCAGAGTTGCGTGTGGGGGGCAGAGTTGCGTGTGGAGGGCAGAGTTGCGTGTGGGGAGGGAAGAGTTGCGGGTGGGGGCAGAGTTGCGTGTGGAGGGCAGAGTTCCGTGTGGGGGCAGAGTTGCGTGTGGAGGGCAGAGTTGCGTGTGGGGAGGGAAGAGTTGCGGGTGGGGGCAGAGTTGCGTGTGGAGGGCAGAGTTGCGTGTGGAGGGCAGAGTTGCGTGTGGAGAGCAGAGTTCCGTGTGGGGGGCAGAGTTGCGTGTGGAGGGCAGAGTTGCGTGTGGGGAGGGAAGAGTTGCGGGTGGGGGCAGAGTTGCGTGTGGAGGGCAGAGTTGCGTGTGGAGGGCAGAGTTGCGTGTGGAGGGAAGAGTTGCGTGTGGGGGGCAGAGTTGCGTGTGGGGGGCAGAGTTGCGTGTGGGGGGCAGAGTTGCCTGTGGGGGGCAGAGTTGCGTGTGGGGGGGAAGAGCTGCGTGTGGAGAGAAGAGTTGCGTGTGGGGGGCAGAGTTGCGTGTGGGGGGCAGAGTTGCGTGTGGGGGGCAGAGTTGCGTGTGGGGGGGAAGAGTTGCGTGTGGGGGGCAGAGTTGCGTGTGGGGGGGAAGAGTTGCGTGTGGAGGGCAGAGTTGCGTGTGGGGGGGAAGAGTTGCGTGTGGGGGGCAGAGTTGCGTGTGGGGGGAGAGTTGCGTGTGGGGGGCAGAGTTGCGTGTGGGGGGGAAGAGTTGCGTGTGGGGGGCAGAGTTGCGTGTGGGGGGCAGAGTTGCGTGTGGAGGGCAGAGTTGCGTGTGGGGAGGGAAGAGTTGCGGGTGGGGGCAGAGTTGCGTGTGGAGGGCAGAGTTCCGTGTGGGGGGCAGAGTTGCGTGTGGAGGGCAGAGTTGCGTGTGGGGAGGGAAGAGTTGCGGGTGGGGGCAGAGTTGCGTGTGGAGGGCAGAGTTGCGTGTGGAGGGCAGAGTTGCGTGTGGAGGGCAGAGTTCCGTGTGGGGGGCAGAGTTGCGTGTGGAGGGCAGAGTTGCGTGTGGGGAGGGAAGAGTTGCGTGTGGGGGGCAGAGTTGCGTGTGGGGGGGAAGAGTTGCGTGTGGGGGGCAGAGTTGCGTGTGGGGGGGAAGAGTTGCGTGTGGGGGGCAGAGTTGCGTGTGGGGGGGAAGAGTTGCGTGTGGGGGGCAGAGTTGCGTGTGGGGAGGGAAGAGTTGCGTGTGGGGGGCAGAGTTGCGTGTGGAGGGCAGAGTTGCGTGTGGAGGGCAGAGTTGCGTGTGGGGAGGGAAGAGTTGCGTGTGGGGAGGGAAGAGTTGCGTGTGGAGAGCAGAGTTGCGTGTGGGGAGGGAAGAGTTGCGTGTGGGGGGCAGAGTTGCGTGTGGGGGGCAGAGTTGCGTGTGGGGAGGGAAGAGTTGCGTGTGGGGGGCAGAGTTGCGTGTGGGGGGCAGAGTTGCGTGTGGGGGGAAGAGCTGCGTGTGGAGAGAAGAGTTGCGTGTGGGGGAGTACCCAGGCTGCCATTACACCTGGTGGCTGAGGTGGCGAGGTGCTAGCGTGCTCAAGGTCGACTCCCAGCACGGAACTCAAGCGAGCAGCCGCGTCGCTTGCTCAACTCCCCGACACAATTGACCTATCAACTTCAGCCGGCCTGGTTTACACCCGCCACCATAAACAACATTATATCTCAAGATAACATGTCATCACCTCTATAACGTATAATGTATAAAAACATTTTTTAATTGGTGTATAAGACTTAACAGAGGAGAACACAGACACAACATTCACCACCCTCATTTGAAATGTCCCTCAAAATACGATTAACCTTAAGTTATAAGTATAAGTTATTAAGTACAAGTTATACTACCCAAGACCCTTATATCAGGCTTATAAGTATAAGTTATACCTCCCAAGACCCTTATATCAGGCCTGGTAAGTATAAGTTATACCACCCAAGACCCTTATATCAAGCCTGGTAAGTATAAGTTATACCTCCCAAGACCCTTATATCAGGCCTGGTAAGTATAAGTTATACCTCCCAAGACCCTTATATCAGGCCTGGTAAGTATAAGTTATACCTCCCAAGACCCTTATATCAGGCCTGGTAAGTATAAGTTATACCTCCCAAGACCCTTATATCAGGCCTGGTAAGTATAAGTTATACCACCCAAGACCCTTATATCAAGCCTGGTAAGTATAAGTTATACCTCCCAAGACCCTTATATCAAGCCTGGTAAGTATAAGTTATACCTCCCAAGACCCTTATATCAGGCCTGGTAAGTATAAGTTATACCTCCCAAGACCCTTATATCAGGCCTGGTAAGTATAAGTTATACCTCCCAAGACCCTTATATCAGGTCTGGTAAGTATAAGTTATACCTCCCAAGACCCTTATATCAGGCCTGGTAAGAATAAGTTATACCTCCCAAGACCCTTATATCAGGCCTGGTAAGTATAAGTTATACCTCCCAAGACCCTTATATCAGGCCTGGTAAGAATAAGTTATACCTCCCAAGACCCTTATATCAGGCCTGGTAAGAATAAGTTATACCTCCCAAGACCCTTATATCAGGCCTGGTAAGTATAAGTTATACCTCCCAAGACCCTTATATCAGGTCTGGTAAGTATAAGTTATACCTCCCAAGACCCTTATATCAGGCCTGGTAAGTATAAGTTAATCATCTTCCTTCAACTTCTGTCAGTTGATAATTATTTTTCTGAAGAAGATTCGTGTAATTTTGATTGAAAGAGAAAACTGTTGTTTGCATCCAACGGGTCATAAACAGGGTTGTCCAGCTATCTGTTATCTATTTTATATTGGAACGTTCAAATGTAATTGAGGACAAATGTAAAATATCTTTCCTCCACTCGATAGTTTCTAACCCTGGAGGCCAATTGGTTACGTCACTTTACTGTAAACTCACAACATTGGGTTTACAGTTCCTTTGTTCATGACCGTTGTTCTTGAACTTTGTTCTTGTTCAAAACTAAGTAAACTGAAGCCAATCAAAACTTGAATAAATACAGCTTTTAATCTCTGTTCCATTTATAAATTATTTGATATTGAAGTTAAATTTGTGCATGAAGTTTTTAATAGAAAAAAAATTTCAATATCAAACGTGGGGAGACAGAGAACGCTGAGAACCTTGTAAACGCTGAGAACCTTGTAAACGCTGAGAACCTTGTAAACGCTGAGAACCTTGTAAACGCTGAGAACCTTGTAAACGCTGAGAACCTTGTAAACGCTGAGAACCTTGTAAACGCTAATAACCTTGTAAACGCTGAGAACCTTGTAAACGCTAATAACCTTGTAAACGCTGAGAACCTTGTAAACGCTGAGAACGCTGCTTCACGTCTCCCCCCATCACACATAATATTTTACTCCTCGATATATCGCGCCATTGTGATTTGTTTCTGAGAAAAATATGTGAGAAAGGCTGCCGGGAAGGTCATTAGCGTTCTTAGAGTTCTTACTGATTTATGGCTTCTTCCAGCACACTTTTATATATGTGTAAATATATATATATATATATATATATATATATATATATATATATATATATATATATATATATATATATATATATATATATATATATATATATATATATATATATATATATATATATATATATATATATATATATATATATATATATATATATATATGTCGTACCTAGTAGCCAGAATGCACTTTTCGGCCTACTATGCAAGGCCCGATTTGCCTAATAAGCCAAGTTTTCCTGAATTAATATATTTTATCTAATTTTTTTCTAATGAAATGATATAGCTACCCATTTCATTATGTATGAGGCAAAAAAAAAATTTATTGGAGTTAAAATTAACGTAGATATATGACCGAACCTAACCAACCCTACCTAACCTAACCTAACCTATCTTTATAGGTTAAGTTAGGTTAGGTAGCCGAAAAAGTTAGGTTAGGTTAGGTTAGGTAGGTTAGGTAGTCGAAAAACAATTAATTCATGAAAACTTGGCTTATTAGGCAAATTGGGCCTTGAATAGTAGGCTGAGAAGTGCGTTCTGGCTACTAGGTACGACATATATATATATATATATATATATATATATATATATATATATATATATATATATATATATATATATATATATATATATATATATGTCGTACCTAGTAGCCAGAACTCACTTCTCAGCCTACTATTCAAGGCCCGATTTGCCTAGTAAGCCAAGTTTTCCTGAATTAATATATTTACTATAATTTTTTTCTTATGAAATGATAAAGCAACCCTTTTCTCTATGTATGAGGTCAATTTTATTTTATTGGAGTTAAAATTAACGTAGATATATGACCGAACCTAACCAACCCTACCTAACCTAACCTAACCTAACCTAACCTAACCTAACCTAACCTAACCTAACCTAACCTACCTAACCTAACCTAACCTATATTTATAGGTAAGGTTAGGTTAGGTAGCCAAAAAAAGCTAGGTTAGGTTAGGTTAGGTAGGTTAGGTAGACGAAAAAACATTAATTCATGAAAACTTGGCTTATTAGGCAAATCGGGCCTTGAATAGTAGGCTGAGAAGTGCGTTCTGGCTATTAGGTCCCACACACATATATATATATATATATATATATATATATATATATATATATATATATATATATATATATATATATATATATATATATATATATATATATATATATATATATATATATATATATATATATATATATATATATATATATATATATATATATATATATATTTATATGCGGCGGCCCGGGCCGAGGCTGGGGGAGGCGGCCCGGGCCGAGGCTGGGAAGCAGTGATGACGTAGCAGCGTCACCCAAGGCCTGAGCCCCGCGCCTCAACAGGAAGTGTTGCTGCCTCGCTCACCACTCACCTAGTTGTGCTTGCGGGGGTTGAGCTCTGGATCTTTGGTCCCGCCTCTCAACTGTCAATCAACAGGTGTACAGGTTCCTGAGCCTATTGGGCTCTATCATATCTACACTTGAAACTGTGTATGGAGTCAGCCTCCACCACATCACTTGCTAGTGCATTCCATTTACTAACTACTCTGACACTGAAAAAGTTCTTTCTAATGTCTCTGTGGTTCATTTGGGTACGCAGCTTCCACCTGTGTTCCTTTGTTCGTGTACCACCAGTGTTAAATAATCCATTCTTGTCTACCCTGTCAGTTCCCCTGAGAATTTTGTATGTGGTGATCAGGTCTCCCCCGAGCTCTTCTGTCTTCCAGCGACGCGAGGTGCAGTTCACGCAGCCTTTCCTCGTAACTCATGCCTCTTAGTTCTGAGTCTAGCCTAGTGGCATACCTCTGAGCTTTTCCAGTTTCGTCTTGTGCTTGACAAGGTACGGACTCCATGCTGGGGCTGCATACTCCAGGATTGGTCTTACATACCTATAAGGTTCTGAAGGATTCCTTACACAAGGTTTCTGAAGGCAGTTCTGATGTTAGCCAGCCTCGCATATGCCGCCGATGTTATTCTCTTGATGTGGGATTCAGGAAACAGGTTTGGTGTGAGGTCAACTCCTAGATCTTTCTCTCTGTCCGTTTCATGAAGGACTTCATCTCCCATTTGCTATCCAGTGTCTAGCCTCCTATTTCGTCCACCTAGTTTCTTTACCTTACATTTAGTTGGGTTGAACTTTAGTAGCCATTTGTTGGACCATTCATTCGGTTTGTCTAGGTTGTGAGGGACCTCGGCGCCATCTACGAGCCAGGTGCCTAACTATAGCAGTTGACCCTCCCATTACTCGTAGTTTCCCATCTTCTAGTCGGCTGAGCTGGAAGGTGACCACAACCAGGGACAGGCGATGGAAGTCGGTGAAGCCAGGAGAGTGGAAGAGTACTGGGGTAGACCTGAAGGTGCTACTCAAGTGGGGATAGTTAAGCGCTGTGGACTTCACTCCAGGAGGTACTAGCCAGTGGGGCTCCGTGAGCACTGTGGTTGAGCGCTGTAGACTTCACTATTGGAAGGTACTAGCCTGTGGGGCTCCGTGAGCACTGTGGTTGAGCGCTGTGGACTTCACTCCAGGAGGTACTAGCCAGTGGGGCTCCGTGAGCACTGTGGTTGAGCGCTGTAGACTTCACTATTGGAAGGTACTACCCTGTGGGGCTAGTTGAGTGCTGTGGACATTTCCGGATGAGAGTACTAGAGAGTGCGCTAAGGACGGGGAGCATTTGAAGACGGCTCCATAACTGCAGGTGGCGTAAGGGCTAGTGGTGCCGTGACGACCTCGTCAGAGGCGTGTGGTGTCCGTGACCCGTGAAGCTGGCTAGCGTGAGGGCTAGTGGTGCCGTGACGACCTCGTCAGAGGCGTGTGGTGTCCGTGACCCGTGAAGCTGGCTAGCGTGAGGGCTAGTGGTGCCGTGACGACCTCGTCAGAGGCGTGTGGTGTCCGTCACCCGTGAAGCTGGCTAGCGTGAGGGCTAGTGGTGCCGTGACGACCTCGTCAGAGGCGTGTGGTGTCCGTCACCCGTGAAGCTGGCTAGCGTGAGGGCTAGTGGTGCCGTGACGACCTCGTCAGAGGCGTGTGGTGTCCGTGACCCGTGAAGCTGGCTAGCGTGAGGGCTAGTCGTGCCGTGACGACCTCGTCAGAGGCGTGTGGTGTCCGTCACCCGTGAAGCTGGCTAGCGTGAGGGCTAGTGGTGCCGTGACGACCTCGTCAGAGGCGTGTGGTGTCCGTCACCCGTGAAGCTGGCTAGCGTGAGGGCTAGTGGTGCCGTGACGACCTCGTCAGAGGCGTGTGGTGTCCGTCACCCGTGAAGCTGGCTAGCGTGAGGGCTAGTGGTGCCGTGACGACCTCGTCAGAGGCGTGTGGTGTCCGTCACCCGTGAAGCTGGCTAGCGTGAGGGCTAGTGGTGCCGTGACGACCTCGTCAGAGCCGTGTGGTGTCCGTCACCCGTGAAGCTGGCTAGCGTGAGGGCTAGTGGTGCCGTGACGACCTCGTCAGAGGCGTGTGGTGTCCGTGACCCGTGAAGCTGGCTAGCGTGAGGGCTAGTGGTGCCGTGACGACCTCGTCAGAGGCGTGTGGTGTCCGTGACCCGTGAAGCTGGCTAGCGTGAGGGCTAGTGGTGCCGTGACGACCTCGTCAGAGCCGTGTGGTGTCCGTCACCCGTGAAGCTGGCTAGCGTGAGGGCTAGTGGTGCCGTGACGACCTCGTCAGAGGCGTGTGGTGTCCGTGACCCGTGAAGCTGGCTAGCGTGAGGGCTAGTGGTGCCGTGACGACCTCGTCAGAGGCGTGTGGTGTCCGTGACCCGTGAAGCTGGCTAGCGTGAGGGCTAGTGGTGCCGTGACGACCTCGTCAGAGGCGTGTGGTGTCCGTGACCCGTGAAGCTGGCTAGCGTGAGGGCTAGTCGTGCCGTGACGACCTCGTCAGAGGCGTGTGGTGTCCGTCACCCGTGAAGCTGGCTAGCGTGAGGGCTAGTGGTGCCGTGACGACCTCGTCAGAGGCGTGTGGTGTCCGTGACCCGTGAAGCTGGCTAGCGTGAGGGCTAGTGGTGCCGTGACGACCTCGTCAGAGGCGTGTGGTGTCCGTGACCCGTGAAGCTGGCTAGCGTGAGGGCTAGTGACGTCGCTCCGGATGACCTCACATTAATGGTAACGGGTAATTTTAAGTGCTATTATTTTTATTTACCTTAAACATTCACTATTTCCACCAAGGTTAAGGTCGTCTCAACTTAGTAGGATCATAGAGTTTAAAAAGAACCCGGTTACTAAGGTAACATAGGTCATCTTGTAGCCTCATACGACCTTCCTCAGTCATGATCCACTGAGGCAGTCACAGTGTCGCTCCCTCACTCACTACTGTGTGGCAGTCACAGTGTCGCTGCCTCACTCACTACTGTGAGGCAGTCACAGTGTCGCTGCCTCACTCACCACTGTGAGGCAGTCACAGTGTCGCTCCCTCACTCACCACTGTGAGGCAGTCACAGTGTCGCTGCTTCACTCACCACTGTGAGGCAGCCACAGTGTCGCTGCTTCACTCACCACTGTGAGGCAGTCACAGTGTCGCTCATTCACTCACCACTGTGTGGCAGTCACAGTGTCGCTGCCTCACTCACCACTGTGTGGCAGTCACAGTGTCGCTGCTTCACTCACCACTGTGAGGCAGCCACAGTGTCGCTGCCTCACTCACCACTGTGTGGCAGTCACAGTGTCGCTGCTTCACTCACCACTGTGAGGCAGCCACAGTGTCGCTGCTTCACTCACCACTGTGAGGCAGCCACAGTGTCGCTCCCTCACTCACTACTGTGTGGCAGTCACAGTGTCGCTGCCTCACTCACTACTGTGAGGCAGTCACAGTGTCGCTGCCTCACTCACCACTGTGTGGCAGTCACAGTGTCGCTGCTTCACTCACCACTGTGAGGCAGCCACAGTGTCGCTCCCTCACTCACCACTGTGAGGCAGTCACAGTGTCGCTGCTTCACTCACCACTGTGTGGCAGCCACAGTGTCGCTGCTTCACTCACCACTGTGAGGCAGCCACAGTGTCGCTGCTTCACTCACCACTGTGAGGCAGTCACAGTGTCCCTCCCTCACTCACCACTGTGTGGCAGTCACAGTGTCGCTGCCTCACTCACTACTGTGAGGCAGTCACAGTGTCGCTCCCTCACTCACCACTGTGTGGCAGTCACAGTGTCGCTGCCTCACTCACCACTGTGAGGCAGTCACAGTGTCGCTGCCTCACTCACCACTGTGAGGGGAGACTCACTCTAAACTGTCAAGGTTGGCTTCCTCCCTACTAACTCTAGGCGTCGTGGTGGTGGTTGTTGTGGTGGTGGTTGTTGTGGTGGTGGTTGTTGTGGTGGTGGTTGTTGTGGTGGTGGTTGTTGTGGTGGTGGTTGTGTGTGGTGGTTGTTGTGGTGGTGGTTGTTGTGGTGGTGGTTTGTTGTGGTGGTGGAGATGGTTGTGGTGATGTAGATGGTTGTTGTGGTGGTGGTTGTTGTGGTGGTGGTTGTTGTGGTGGTGGAGATGGTTGTGGTGATGTAGATGGTTGTTGTGGTGGTGGTGGTTGTGGTGGTGGTTGTTGTGGTGGTGGTTGTTGTGGTGGTGGTTGTTGTGGTGGTTGTTGTGGTGGTGGTTGTTGTTGTGGTGGTGGTTGTTGTGGTGGTGGTTGTGGTGGTGGTTGTGGTGGTGGTGGTTGTGGTGGTGGTTGTTGTGGTGGTGGTTGTTGTGGTGGTGGAGATGGTTGTTGTGGTGGTGGAGATGGTTGTTGTGGTGGTGGTGGAGATGGTTGTTGTGGTGGTGGTGGTTGTTGTGGTGGTTGTTGTGGTGGTGGTTGTTGTGGTGGTGGTGTTGTGGTGGTGGTTGTTGTGGTGGTGTGGTGGTGTTGTGGTGGTGGTTGTTGTGGTGGTGGAGATGGTTGTTGTGGTGATGGTTGTTGTGGTGGTGGTTGTTGTGGTGGTGGTTGATGGGTGGTGTTGTGTTGTGATGGTTGTTGTGGTGGTGGTTGTTGTGGTGGTGGAGATGGTTGTTGTGGTGGTGGTTGTTGTGGTGGTGGAGATGGTTGTTGTGGTGGTGGTTGTTGTGGTGGTGGTTGTTGTGGTGGTGGTGGTTGTTGTGGTGGTGGTGGTTGTTGTGGTGGTGGAGATGGTTGTTGTGGTGGTGGTTGTTGTGGTGGTGGTTGTTGTGGTGGTGGAGATGGTTGTTGTGGTGGTGGTTGTTGTGGTGGTGGTTGTTGTGGTGGTGGAGATGGTTGTTGTGGTGGTGGTTGTTGTGGTGGTGGAGATGGTTGTTGTGGTGATGGTTGTTGTGGTGGTGGTGGTGGTGACTTAATTGAAGTTCTGACAACCATGGGAAATGGACCTTCAAAACCAGTCCAGATTCCCGGTGGAGGAGATTTCAGCAAATTCAACTTCAATAATAAACGGATAAACTGGGAGCAAATAAACCAGGACTTCACAGAAATAAACTGGGAAGAACAGCTAGGAAATGCAAACCTGAACCAGTGCCTGGAAAAAATAAGCTCAGTAGCACTAGAAATATGTTCAAACCGCATACCCCTAAGAAAAAAGAGAAAGAGATGCAGATTGGAACGGGAAACGTCGTTCCCTATATAGGCGAAGAAAACGAATCGCGGAACAACTTGAGAGTCGCACCCTATCTCAAGAACGGCGAAGAAGGTTAGGTAGAGAAATAGAAACAATTGAACTCAAGCTACAAGAATCATACAAAACCCAGGAGAGGCAAAGAGAGCAAAAGGCCATCAGTGAAATAGAGAGAAATCCGAAATATTTTTCTCCTATGCAAAATCAAGATCAAAAACCACATCTAGTATCGGCCCCCTGCGAAAGGGAGATGGAACTTTCACACATGACAACAAAGAAATGAGCGAGTTACTGAGGAAGCAGTACGACTCTGTTTTCAGTGAGCCATTAAATGCACTAAAGATTGATAACCAAATGAATTTTTCATGGATATGATACCAACAACAAATCACATATCAGACGTCGCCCTATCCCCACTAGATTTTGAAGAAGCCATAAACAGTATGCCTATGCACTCTGCACCAGGCCCGGATTCTTGGAACTCCATATTCATCAAGAACTGTAAAAAA